>JAWWNJ010000224.1:0-242748 GCA_037176885.1 Favolaschia claudopus
AGGGGCTCAACGACTGGGTTTGGCGGGTACGATAAGCGTGAGCTTGGGTTCGTCCGCGCAGAGAATAGAGTTCCCGGGCAAGAGCAACAGGCGGGCGGGAAGGATCGTCAGTCTCGAGATCGAGAGCAGCGGCAGCGGCACGTAGGCTAGTGTTGGTTGACCGAGGTTTTGGTGGTGGTGCTCTAGCGGATCGTCCTTCTGAAGCCACGTCTCCTCCGAAACTAAATGGCAAAATCTTCTATAGCGGGCCTGGAGCTAACGGCTCAACGGGCGGGTGTATATTCTATTCTCGAGTCAACCGGCGGATGGTTCGTGCTAGGTTATAGCAGCGTCCACAAGCGATTTCTTTCGACTTGACACAAATAATCTGTCACCCCTCGCGGTGGGCTCCAGATGAAACGGTGCGTGTAGGTGTAGGCGTGAAATATACCGAAATATAAAATCACAAAATCTAATCCAATACGACGTGTGTGTGTGTGTGTGTTCGGGGTGGCGGGAGCACGTATCGTCCCTCAGAATACTTGTGCAAGCTTCAATCAATCAAGGTCGCTACGTTTGAGCGGGACGAACTACTAGATTGTCTAGCGAGAACGTAGCGGGCAAAACGATTCGCAGCGGGAGAAGCGAAGAGTCACTCTTTCTGAGACTTCGAAATGAGAAATTCTGAGTCTAGCGGGGAGGGTCTCCGTGCCAATAGAAAAGCGGCTCTGGCGAGAAGCGGGGCTCTTATGTCGATGGCGCGGACACTAACAGTGACCCGGGCAGTTACACCACTACGCGGCGGCGAGCTCGAACGGGGGTCTTGGTTATACCGCGGAACGGCTGGCACACGGGGCGTCGACGGCGCGGAATCAAGCTCGAACGGGGGTCTTGGTTATACCGCGGAACAGCAAGAAACGGGGCTTCGTATTTCAGGAGGGCTCGGGCTCAAAGGCTGGCGGGGCTCTCAAAGTTCTGGCGGCTCGGTATGCCACAAGTCTTTCCGTATCACTCGAATCTCTCTCAGATATCAAGTCTAGTCTCTTTCAAAGTTCAATTCAAATTCTAGAGTCCGCTACAAACTGCCCTTGTCTACGGGTAGGTAATTGACTGAGTAACAAAAAGTACACCGGGAGATTAAATACATGCAGCGGGAGCAGAAACAACCAAATAAAATCATGATGCGAGAGTGTCCAAGTTTGATGCCGCGCCCGCTGGGAACCAATGGTATATTCAGGATTGCGAGTCGTGAGTGAAAAGACCGCCTCCCGGAGAAAGTCCATGCGGGCGGGTGGGTATTGCGCCTTATTGCAGTGCAATGGCGTGCTGGTTGCCATGTCCCCGGGAGGGGACACGAAATTCCTCCTTCATAATATGGTCCTGCCGCTGGTCGAGTTGAAGTCGAAAAGGCTTCCCGCTGAGTAGTTAGTCAACGGCTCGAAAGCGGTCAAGTTCGTCTCGTATTCTATCTTCAGAACCGTCTAAGTTCCAGGGATAATAGGGAGAGCCGAGTCGCGTTAGCGGCTCGCCACTCGCCGTTCGGGTTGTCCGCAATCAGCGGGAAATGCCCCCGGCAACTCGCCATGTCCTTCTCATCATTCTGACAGAGCCGTTGGCTGGATAGCCGCTGGCTCCGAGGGGCTCCCGCTGGCAGTCGGTTAAGTCCCGGCTGTCCGTAATCAGCCGGCGTGCTCGGGTAGAGCCTGCCGGTGATCCTGTTCGTCGGTAGAGTGGTGGCCGTCCTGAGTTCGAAGTTGAACTCAGTATGGTCCCCCGCTAGATCTTCTTCATGTTGGTCGGCGGGTGAGCGCCTAACCTCAGGGAGGTTGGTAGTTCCTCTTAGTCGCCTCCAGCACCTTGAGATAGTAGTTTCCCACTAAGTCTCTTGGCCCGGCAGTTTAGAAATAGTCAGCGGCAGAGTCTCGCACCCATGTTTAGGGAAACGTCGCTAAGCCGCTGCTACCCGTTGGTGTCCCACCAGCTTGTCGGCTATCCACAGCAATAAGATACTGCCTGCGAGGACGGGCATATCTTCTAGTATCCTAGCCTCACTTCTCCCGCTGATAGGTTTCGAAAATCGATAAATTCCGGGCATTTCATGCCTAGCCGCTGAGCGGCCCTATCACCGTGCTATCCATATTGGATTGACGCTCCTTCAAGTTCAGCGACTCAGCCTGGCAAAAGTGTCGGAGGAGAAAATGGCGGCTCTTCCGCAGCCTCGCCTGCCGCAGCCTCCACGGATGTGTCAGTGATGGAACAGCTGAGAAATTTGACCGAGGAGGTGCGACGATTGACAGAGAGAGATCCCGGGGACTCAATAGCCCCGCCAAGTTATCATCCAAGCGCGTAGAGCGTCAAAGCTTCATGAAGTGCAGGGTGGCATTTTTGTTGTTTTCTTGTTTTGTCTATTCTCTTAGAAACAGACAATAAAAACAAAAATGTCCTCGTACCTGCAGTTGTTATATATTACTTATTCCTTACAATTTACAACGTTATCGTACAGCCTTTGACGTCGCTTCGACTGTTTGATCCCCGGAGCTGATACAGATGGCATCAACACAGCCACCACCTTCCTCTTAAGGAACGACTGCCGCCCATAGAGCGTATGTGCATTCGGCTTTGGGCTTTGCTTTATATGAGAGAAAAGCTCGGAATTGAATGAATAAACATTGAATCAATGGGAGTAATGTAAGTAGGGGCAGAGGGGCAGAGTATGTATGGGCAGACTACAATATACCACGAATGAAAACAAGTCATTCGAGCGAGATAGAAGCAATATACTGGTGTAAAATAGCTACGGTAGTGTGAGTATTCATAAACATGAAGTGAGTAGAGTAGAATCTAAAATGAGAGGCAGTAGCAGGCTTAAAATGTAAAAATCAAGCTGAACTTCCTTTGCGCACAAGTCCTTTGCTTTGACGAATTGCGTTCAGCAACAAGGTTATCTTGGGGTACTCGGGGTAGTTTTGCATGAACTCTTCGTCGTTGCACCCCAATCTGTTGAAGATGTCAGCCAGGAGACTAAAGAAACAAAAGCACAAACACTCACCGCTCATACTCTTCGGCCAAGAGTTTTCGATTTGAATACAGAGTTCCGGTTACGAGGCGCATCTTGCCTGAGTACCAGCTTGCAGGCCAGTCCTTCAGAGCGACCTGGAGACCATGATCCGGATCACCCTTGAACCACTGGTCAATCGCGCGCTTCCAAGATTGACTGTCTCTTCCAACACCCGGAATGATAGCGCCGGAAACTGGTACGACAGAATTGGGGTCGGAATTCTCATCGCTGACGGACGATGTGAAGCTGGACGGCTGAGTTACAGTAGGCTGGGGACGGGAAACTTCTGGAGAAGCGTGATGGCTCTGAGTGTGCTGTCCGTGAAATTGTGCAGGAATGTGATTGACACATGAAGATGTGGCGACGGTGATGCGAGCCATGTCAGACGACACGCTTGCCCGCTGCATTGACCCAACAAGGTCCAATAGCTGCGTGGCAGGCAGCGGTTGGCCCGCAACTTGTACTTGGGCAACAATACTATCGAGCTTTGTCAGAATCTGGGCACCGAACAAACGGAATTCCGCAGTTGACGGCGGCTGAAGAGCCTTGTGCTCTCCCATGAAGGATTTATCTGGTTCAGTGCGAAACGGGTACAAAGCATCGCCATGCCCAGTCTCATAACTCTGAAGTGAGTCCAGCAGGTAGCGCATCAGCGTATCAACCTATTTATTACACGTTAGCAGTGCTTCTGCGCGTGATTAGGAATTGAAAAGTACCTGCTCTCCTACCGCCCAGCCTCCCCACCATCGAATGATACTCAAGGACCAGCGTTTACCGATTGGAGCAAACATGAAGCGGTATTGGGCACCACCGCGTCGCAGACAGTGCGTAGTAAAAGTCTTGTCAATTTTGGCGCCGAGAGTGAACTCGTTAAGTAAGTCTTGAACTGTTTCATGCGTCATGGGTTTCTTTGCATGAATCGTGCCATTCGAGCTAACGAAGGGGAATAAATAATCATCTGGCTCGAAGTCACGGCCAAGGAGATGGCGATATAGAATTCGCCATCGCCGAAGGTGAGTAAACATGTCGATTTCGGGTGTATCTTCTTGCTCGTAAATCTGATAATGGTTGCCTGCAGGGAATTAGCTGGGGAATGGCAATGACAGTAGACTGCCTCACTCTCAAGAGGGCCGTCATAGCCTTGCTTTTTCTGCCAGCCCTTTCGATTATCGAGAAACACACCAAGATACGGGAGATAATATGGAGCCGGGCCAGTGCCGTTGCTGAGATCGCGCTCTTGAATCTGACAAGTTTCAAAGTTCCTGCAGGTCTGAATAAGCTATTTGCAAGGAGAAGAAGAGACGCCAGCCCTACCGAGTCCAGAGTACGAAGCCGGAAGACAAAAAAGCGCGCATCAACCCGTGCTTGATTTGAAGAAGCAAGTCCTGGCTATTTGCGAACTTCAAGCTCTCCAATTTCTTGTGCGAGCACTCCGACTCCGACCATTGCATGAGCAGCCGCATATCCTCAATGGTGGTTGCTTCAGCATGCTGCCGAGTAGCAGCTGCACCCTTGACGCGAGCCTTGTTCTTGACACATTGGAGAAAATCTAGGACCTCCGGCGCACGAGCAGGATTGCCGTGAACCTTTCCCGTATCCTCGTCGTATGAGTATGGCCCGTTGTACTGCCCACCAGGTCTACGAGTTGCGTAAGTTCTGTTTTCGAGATTTCCGGTCGAAACGAGTCTACTTACAATTTATCCCAGTAGTCGGCCATTGCTCCATGAATTCCATCTGCGGTCGACTTTCCAAGATCCTCGACGACACATTTCTGTGTCAGATACATTTCCACTGCGTAGACGGAATGCTTATTGGGGGGTCCCGTGAAAGCCTTGGCCAGAAGGTTGTTGTCGATGCCGTCCGTCAAGCAACCTGGATTCTTCTTCTCCCGAGCTTTTCTCTCTTTGACTACATCCTGCAAGATACGAACTCCTCTGTCATAATAGCCCTTGTACACATTTCTGGTGTTCTTGGATTTCCCAAACTCCGCCTGCATGTCGGCTTTTTTCTTTCGCAAGGAGGCTGAATCTGCGGTGGTGACCTTGGATCTCGTTCGAGGCGTTTTGGCCATAGCAGCAGCAGACTCGCAGGCCAAGAAATAGATAAAGTTGTGTAGCTGACAATGAAGAGAGTGGGTAGATATTCTTAGGGGGAAGTGTCTCGGTTAACGGTTTTCAAATTTGATTGCTCATACGTGCACATGGAAAGATAGTAAGAATATAGGCAGTGAACTGTAACATCAGTAAGAAATGTAAGGCTAGATAGAATGGGCACAACGGTGCTAGTCGCAAGTCAAGTCAATAACGTCTTCATCCATCACCACATCATCATCGTCCCCGCCACCTTCCACATCGTCAATAGTCAGGTCAATGAATCCCAGAAGAGCAGGAAGGGGGGTTGCTTTCGCTGCATGCACAAGTGCAGGAATACCAATCTAGATCGGTGTTGACCAGATGAGACAAGAGGAAATGACAGTCGTAAAGAAACACTTGCCGGTTCTCCATTAAAACGTGCTGCGAGCAAGGGAAAGTAGCGTTCGACGTTCTTTGCTGGGACCCACTGCATGATAGTTGCGCTGGGAGAGCCAGCAGCAGCTGCTGGTGCTCTCAGAAGTGACAGCGCGCGGCGACTTGAAGCACCAATGGAGATCTTCATCTTGTAGAAGTTGAGCGACGGCCGCACTTCCTTCACGGCAACAATGCCTAGAAACGAGGAAAGGCCGGGGTGCTCGTCATTGATGCGTCCAAGTACGACGTGGTTATGGAGCTCTCGAAGAGGGTCGAGCGGCTGGGACGAGTCCAGATCAGAAACAGATTCCATCAGCAATAACAGCGACCATACCATATTGAGCCGGCGGAGGCACATTCCAGGAAAGACATGCTTCTTGAATTTGCTAACGATATCTAGCGGCTTCCACCCGAATTTGTTGTGACAGAAGCGGCCGAGCTCGGGAAGGCAGGGAAGCTTGAGATTCCAGCTGGCGGTGTTTGGAGGAAGAAACCCGTCGGACCAAGACGTAGTGGGACGCGCGTAGAGTTGGAGAGTTTTGGTGCTCGGGAAGTCGTTGGGAACTTTTGTGGAGAGCACCTTGCGCTTTGATTTCATGAAGCCTTGAGAGTTGGTAGCGAGTTCAGTCCGGATCTCCTGCCGCCATCCTACAAGGAACTGCTCCAGATCGTCGTTGCACAGGGTTTGGGCAGCGAGGAGGAGAGAATCGCCATAGCCGCAGCGAGCGAGGGCATGAGCAGTTCCCATTCCGCAGTCGGGTAAGCCGACCTATAACTCAATTACTCCGTGCCGCGCTGCGTGATCAAAAGACATACAGTATCATAATCACCGCCGCCCATGACCGCCAACAGCAAGATGCCGCCCTGGGTGAGCCCAACGTCAGGGTGACGAGCGATTGCATCTGCGGTGTAGACAGTGATGTTGTCCTTGTGCTTCTTGTCGAGGCTGAGACCCACATTAATAGAGAGGCAAAGAACAAACAGAAGGACGTACCTCCGGATTATGTGGTACGCTCCAAACAGAGCAGCGTCGCCGTCATCTGTGAGCACAGCATCTATTTCACCCCGGCGATTCAGGTGTGCAAGTTCTGCTTCTGCCTCGCCGGGCGCCTGTGAGACTTTTGAGGATCACTGGAAACGGAAAAGGAGAAAAAACGGACCGTATAATAATCGAAACCGAACAGAGTTAACATTTGCTGGAATTCTTCCACTAACCAGTGAGGCTTGGCCCTCACTCGCTTGCCGCGTTTCACCGAAGGACGGTTCTTACCGTCGAACACGAATTTGGCGTCGAGTCCGGCGTTACTGATTGCCGCAGCCTTGAAGAACAATGCACGAAGCTCTGGGTTTCGGCCGGACTGAGCATGAATAGGCTTGTGGAACACCGCCTGGCATTGGGTGATCCACAAGCTATGAAGCATCAGCAACAAGGACTGTAATTGACTACCAGAGACTCACCATGCGTCAATTCCAACTCGCATTCCGCTGAGCCCCCGTCGCCCCTCTTGGGACGCAAGTAGCTTCAGCGACTGCATCTCTGAAGCGTGGTCGACAATCTGTTGAGGAAAAACGTTACTGTTCGTTCAAGAGAGGGAGAAGAACAAGAGAGGCTGCATACCTTCCAATAGCCAGGTATGCCCATGGTTGACGGTAAAGAGTGCGTGGTCCCCTGTCTGGGATTTGGGACGGTCTGATGTGATCGGTTGGGCAGCGGGTTGTATCCAGCTTGATCCGAGAGCTCAGAGCGCGTTCAGCGCAAAGGTCAAGAGGTAGAGTCGTCCGACACTATGTAAGGCCTGCTGGACAAGTGAGTAACAAACATTGCTGGAAGAACAAATTCTCCCGACAAGGATTCGGCAAGGATTTGACGCTGCTGCTTTGCACTTACACGCATCATTCATGGTTGACCCGGACATACTGGGGAGATGGGAAAAGTTCGTGGCGATAGATGGATTCACCGTGCCACGGAGCGCATTTAGGTGCGCAACGAAGGCGCCAGCAAAGCAGCGGGAAGCTATCTTGATGGCGTACATGACGACGAGGAGAAGGCAGTTTTGAGGTGCAGCACAACTGTTGATGAGAAAGGTGTTTGTTAGATTACCATGAAATGCCAGGTCACAAAGGTAGCTTCATGAAAAAGGTCGGAGACGAAAGCAAGAGGAAGGTGATTAAATCGAAACAATCATCAAGTACACACCTCCAAGCACCCCAATAACTTCTCCTTGGTCTTCGTTAGAAGGGAATCCATACCAACACGAGATCTACACAAGGAATCAGCGTCTGTTGTGGCATTCATAAACTGGTCGTGTCCGCTGCTTGGCCGCTGGGTCCCGGGTTTGAGTCCTGTGCAGCACGGACGACAAGAAATGAATAAATTGAGCATGAAATCAACTTACGGAGAAGCCCTGGGCATGGTTTGAGGGTAGACAATGGTGGTAGTCGGGAGGAAAGGCGCGTGGGAGTCACAACACGGTTGTCAAACATACATCAACAACGCGTATACGCGTCGTCGTTTGCGACGGAATCTCTTGCTCTTGAGTCTCAAAGTCCCGGATTAACATGCAGATAGCGCAGAGTTTGTGTTTTGAGTCAGTCAGAGTAGGCTAGAAGCTCCAGAGTGGTCGGGAGTGCTGGGGAAAAGCAAGAAGAGGCAATTTGGGTGTTTCCCCTGCAATAAGTGCCATAAAGTCGCGATAAAGGCTTATGCCCCATCAATTTACTGTAAACTGATATCAATTTACAGGATTTACAGCCCCGTGACCCCGGTGCACGCCGCCGATGCTGGAATCCAGACCTGTTTGCTCTGCTTTTCCGCTGATTTACGCGTTTTTGGCTCACACTCAGCTGCCAGTGACCGTGAACAGCTATACCCATGCGTTCTACAACTGTCTATAGCTCTGGATTGCCGTGAAAAACACGTACAAGTTCAGTTAACACGCATCCCCCAACACGCTTATTATGGGGTAAACTCATTCGAGCGGGCCAATCACGCCTTATATGTGGTATCCAAGAGGCACTATGTGTCCAATACAAGGTATACATTGCATCTTAACAGGTACTGAAGCTAACTGTCGACGTTCAGCTGTTGTCTAAACCGGACCGGTCTCTTATCCTCAATCTCGAGTCAGATTCTCGACGCGATTCCCGTGTTTTAACGCGTCAAAACGTGTCAATACGCGCCATTAATCGGCCAAACTGTGGAGGTTTCCTTTTGACGCTCACCCGAAGCCTCGTACATCACTTAACTCCGGCCCAAATGTGCATTTCAGGGCAAACCTCATTCTACACGATATATTCTAAGAGCAGTGTCGTCAAGCATACTAATACACGACGATCTTGCATGCCGCGGCATGTTGCAAAACAACAGGACAGGTATGCTCGGTTCTCGGACTTTGATTCTTGTTTTCTTCTTCTAGATAAATCGGGAATCTAAAATGAGGAGCTCTGTCAAGCCAAACTTATGGCTTGCTTTATTTCTGTGTACATTGATGATTGAGCTTCGAGTGCTGTCAGCAGAGGGCGACGACGTCCCCGTTCGAAAATGTGAGTATCTGATTTTGACGGGCTGAACTTCTATGACGCAGAGTCAAGGATCAAACCTGAACAACATGTCGTTTTTTGCCTCCCTCTACGTCATTTGCCAGACTCCCGTTCCTTGGGCTTTGCATTGGATTGGGACGCCAAAATCGGGAAGAGTACTTGCCAGAACCGGTTCAACCGGCGGTTTCTTCGTGGAAGATCACAGTATATTTTTCTTTGGGTGGAGAAAACAAGTTTAGATTCAAGCAAGATTTGAGGCAGTTCTGCTTCCTTGAGGCAGGAGTTGTTTCCCTGCACCAGCGTCCTCCCGGCACCTCGAGACCTTGGCAGTATCATGCAACAGCGCGTCGGATATTCGTGCCGGCCTTACCTCATTTACGCGAGCTGTCAGATCCATCTCGATCACCGGTGATTTTCGCTTCGAGGGCGATCGGCTATCGCTGGGATTTACTGAGTTTACAATATGTTCTGTAAATTACGTCAAATAAAGACACTTAGTCTGTCACTTCCCACGGTGCATTGACAGGACTCAGGAGGGTCCGCTTGTTATGTAATCTCAAATTTCTCGGATTCACTTACCCAATTTTCGACGGGTCTTTGCGCGTATTTCAGGCGCGCGCTCCTTACAAGACCTCTCAACGAAGCATTTTGACAACTTGACGCAAGTGGAGGGCTGTCGAAATGGGTGAGTTGCGGTTTAATGTGTTGGCCGGCGGCCAACCTCACGGTGTCTCGCATTTTAAGTACCTACGGAAATTCTGAGTATAACCTCTGGAGAGTATAATGAGTTAGTTTAAAATGCATCTTACCACTAAGACTAAGGAAAAATGAGCAACGATGCGGTAAAAAGGCCGAGGAAGCGCCGTGGAAATAAATTGCCAAATGAGATGATTATATAATAAGGTGACCCTCTTGGGGCTGGTGGCGCGATAAGTTCCAGACTATGTTTTGGCATGTCCGGTCTCGATACTGTTGTGATTTGGTAGTATGAACCATAATTTGGGAGTCTCGTCGAATGTGAATGTTCGTTACTATCATCGCAACGGCAAGACACAGAATTTGAGCAGGCCACGAGTGCTCAACCAAACGCTTAGAGTACATGACATGCACGATAGACTTCATTTCTAGATCCTGCAGTATCGCGCGGCCAAGGTCCTTGACAACAATCGACGGTGGAATGACAATCTCAGCGACATCAAACGTCCCAATGGTTGGAACGTCTTCCGAAAGGTAATCAGAGGCGTCGGGAAAGACGGTGGATGCGCGGAGGAGCGGGCGAAGGTCAATGAGCTTGACCATGCCTATGTGGTGGAATCCGGCGGACACTTCCTCTTGCTCTCCACAAAAGCGAAATGGGAGGAGAACGGGATGCATGGGCAGAGGTAGCTTGGAGGCCCAACCGCCTCGTCATGCCAGACATTCAGCGGCCGGTCGACTGGAGGCTCGCCCGCAGCATGTCCGCGCCTCAATCTCGACCCGCAGCAACGTCGTGATTCTTTGTCGATGGCAAAATGTTAGCTTCATGCTATAGGTCGGGATAACGCATCGACACCAGCATTCAAAGAGAAGGAGTCAAGGGATGCAGCGGGTCGATGAGTTGCGGGCCCTCCTTCGTAGTGGATAACGACATCAGCAGCAGAACGGCAGTGGTATGTGCATAGCATACCGCAATTGTAATTGGTATTTTATCTTCTCCTTCCCGCGGCACGAGCAGTCAGCCCCTGAATTGGACGGCATTGAGCGAGGATGGAACGTAGATGACAACGAAGACGCACCCGTTGTCGCGTGCCGCTGAGGGCATATCATATCCTCTCGACACTATCGCTCGAGACCCTCCCTCCCTCCCTGGCCGCAGCGGTGACTCCGGAACCACCTCCCCCTCGGCGTCAGCGCCCAAGGCCAATGCCCGTTGGTAGCGAAGTCATCAAGACGGGCGGCTAAGTGGAGTGAGCGACAATTGGTACAGCGACGCATGTAGAGATCGTCCGTGCTGGGGCGTGCTGTGCGGAATGCGATGGCGGCACCGAAGCTCCAAACAGAAAGCGGGTTGTATCGGCTTGCCCCTGGGGACGAGAGCGGCGGGGAGGATGGGTGGGTGGATGGGCAAGTGGGCGTCGAGATGGGGTCCGGCGCCAAGATAGGCTATAGCAGTGGCAGTGGAGGGCCAGACCGCGAGAAAACGGCGCATATCGATGATGGTCATGAACACCCTTCGCCGTCCGCTGCCTCTGCACTCGACTCCCCCACGCCGCCGCGCATAACAACACGAGCGCATCCCGTGTATGCCGCATATGTGTATGTGGACCATTCGCCTGCAGCCGCGGCCCACCTTTCCTTCCTTCCTCATAACGCCCGACGAGAGGAGCTGTCGCTGCATTACCACCGATAAGAGCGTGTTGCGTATTCGTTGGTCGGCGGGGTAGGCAGACGAGCGTATCGTCGGTGACGAATTCGACGATGCGAGCCTAGAGATATAGCGCGATAACCATCAGCATGCGAGGGCCTGAGCGGAGAAAGTGTATGCAGCATACCTATATATCCAACTTCTTCGTTACAGTCTACTTCTTTCTGGCCAACGAGTACAGCAGCCAATCAATCCTTCGACTATACGTGCGAATCAGACGACGCGTCAAACGCGGACGAACAGAACGACGCACCCGTTAACACCATGCGACCCGCATGTACCTCGCCTCCCTCGGACCCCACAACGGCTTCCTGTCGACGGATTCGACGCGTCATAACTAGTTCGCGTCAACGCGTCGCTCTGGACTGCGCTCCCAGCTGCCGGCATGCGTGCGGAGGCGGAGGAGATGAGACGGCGGCTCTCGGGGAAGAGAACGCAGACGGCAATGATGATTCGACTGCGAGATGTCGGTTTGGGGGAGGCGCTTCCGAGTGGGCAGGATGCTGAAGATCGGCTGGGTTGCAGTGCATGCGTGTGCGTGGGCATGACTTGCAGGACGGGGGAGTTCGCTGATCCTGCAGCCAGAGCTCTAGAGGACGTCCGAGAGTGACAGTCATGATCGGGAACTGCCAAGTCAACACCGCTGCGCTCCCAGCTGCCGGCGTGTATGCGGAGGCGGAAGAGATGACACATATAATATAGGCGATTTGGGGGAGAGAGAAGGCAGACTGGCGGTAGTGATTCATGAATGCGGGATTGTCGTTCTGGGGGAGCCGCCTCCGGATTCCGGATAATGAAGATCGACGGGAGAGGGTCCGATTCGAATTGGGGTGGACGCAACCGCATGGGGAGATGCGCAGTACTGCGCTTGCCTTGCAGCCCGGAGGACTTGCGAAGACGACAGCCGCAGTCGGAGACCGCCAAGATGGATGTAGATTGACGGCGGGTCGTTCGTCGGGCGGTTTTCATGCAATCGGAATGTAGACGAGGAAGCCGAATTGATGCGCCGAGACAAATGAGGGATTCCGAGTCTACTTGTCCTCTATGCAGACGCGTAGGGCGTTTGGAGCACTTTCGTAGGCGTGGGGAGCCGAAGGAGTGCTCAAAGTCGACGCAGCAGCGCCTGCCGCCTGGAAGACGAATTGAGACATGATGAAGACGAAGCCAAAACTGGCGTCATGGCGCATGGACGACTGACCATGTATGATCTCAATGACCAGAAATCCATATCCTTGACTTCTGTCTTGAATATGGCTGAGGCGGGCGCTACAGAGAACGAGCCACAAGTTTGGGCATCGTGGGATCTTGGAGGAGGAAACTTGTCAGCATAAACGAAGAGTATTCACGTCTGTTGAGACCCACCTTCAGGTATCATGGCACTGGGTCCGAATTCAAGTCTTCCGTGCCTTCTGGCTCCCAACTCTCCATCGTCTCCCCCGCTCCATCTGCTTCGTCATAACCGAGATCGCCTCAAATTCGCTGTCGACTCCAGAGACGTCGGAAGACCAGAGTAAACACTTCTATGAGGCCTTCACGAGGACGGAGCTGGAGCCTGCAATCTACAGTACGGGACCCCAGCGTCTGCGAGGTCGTCTTGACAGGACCACATCTGTGCCAGTATGCCAGTACGACGGCAAGGCATACATAGTCCGCTTGGGTATGTCGTGAGCGTCGTTGGGAATGCGGCCAAAGTCTGGAGAGTACCCAGGAAGGGTCTCGGGCCAATGGCGACGTGCTCAGTCTGGGTTGAATTTCAATTCAGTTTTTTCAAGGAGCCACGATAGCGCAGTCATCGTGGTCTTCGTTGACGGGAAGGCGGATACGTAGACCACTACAAGACATAGCTGTTACTAGTCAATTAACGGAGGAATCACTCAGAAGAACGGCATACGTACTTTGAGCGAAAATATAGTCTACCTCTCATCCAATGATATCCCAATCCCCAGTCCGCGAGTCTTAGCTGCGCCACGTATGCGCCGAGTGCGTCCACGCCGGCCGTCTATCCGTCTGTATGCAGCGTGTGTAGACTTTTCACAATCTTAGGCGCAGTTTTCTTCCATATTTCGACTAGCAGTCCTCAGGCTGGGCTAGAGAAAAGCGGAAATTTGAATAGAGTAGCCAGAGTCGAGGAGTAGCAGGCCTCAACATACCATACGCAGCAGTTTCTCACTCGATCCGGGGGTGGTGCAGCAGCTCTGAAGCCAACTGAAAACCCTTGTCGACGGTAGAGGAGGAAGGCAAGTCCCGTTTTGGAAGGAGACTGCCCAAATTTGGGATGTCACGCTATGTCACGCCCGACCTGCTCTTCTTAACGCCTCCGCACTCATGAAACGGCACCCCGAACGTCGCCGCTCACCTATCCAGCCCGCACTCAGGACGCGTCCGTATGAAACTGGCTCAGAGTCTGAGTGGATTCCGGCAGACGGGAGTAGGTAATGTGGACGGGCAGGTGTTCTTCGGTGATTTTGAGAGAAAGGAAGGCCAAGTGAAGGACTCAGAAGGAGGGGAGGGGGCGTGCTGAGGTGTGGTGTGGACGTTCGATAAAAGTGACACAAAGCAGTAGCTCATTTCAGATAACCGGGCGTTTTGGCTATGAACAACATCGGTTGACCCCGATTTGTCGAAACTCTTCCACAATTCGCGTTCTGATTCGACCACACATCGTTTCTCGAGCTGTCTCATTGTAGATTTAGTATTCGAATCTATTGCACAAATGTAAACTCATTATCAACCTAGTTGTACTTATTCGATGTTCGTAAGCGACTAGAACTAGAAAACAGGCCCCTCTACAGGCAGCGAGATCAAGTGCTCAGGCACGAAGAGCTTGCGCGGTACGAAATCTGGCGCGTTAGCACGCAGACTGGGAGTCGGTTTCCGTGGCACAAAAACTGACGCTTGAGCGCGGAGCTTGGGATTTAATTTTTGTTTGGAAGGGCTCCGAAGGGGTAAAAACCTTCGCGTCGGCGCGAAGCTTGGGTTTTTGTTTACGAGGGGTAAAAACCTGCGCGTCGGCTCGCAAGGTAAATATTGGGCGCGGTATAAAGGACGGAGCATCAGCTCTGAGGATAGAGCGAAGTCTTTGAGCTTCTGCTTTGATGATAGAAAATTTGGAGGGGCCTATTTCGGAAGTGAGAGAAGACATTGACAGAAGTCAGCTTGAAGTCATTGCCAGTAAGAAGTTGGAATCCACCTGGCTGAAGTTGAGCGATAACCAGGGATCCGATTCTTTCCGCGAGCTACACTTGAGAGGTGAGCCTCTGGTTTAGAGTGGATGAAAGTACAAGGAGGCACCCGGTCAGGAAATTGTGTGTGCAATTTCAACGTGAGAGAAGCCTGTTGAACATGAGCGTAAGACAAGTGAAAAAAAGTCAAGCGATCAACATACCGAAAAAGTTTGGAAACTCTCATTCAGAATGTCTTTGCACCGATTAATCTCGTCTCTGAAATTTGCCCTTGACACAACGCGCTTCCACATCACTATCGGAGCTTTGTGTTTGAGTAGCACTTTCTGGACGTGTTCTAGCTTTCTATTGAGGTCCGAGGAATCTTCAAATTAGCTACACCGCAAAGAACCATACATATATGGACGAACTGAGCGAATCTTTCAATATCTTGCTGTAGGTCCAAAGGGATATCGTCCTTGGTTTTCTCCTTCAAAATATCGAGCAGCATATTTGTACGTTCCGCGGCGGTTTTCGCAACATCGATCGCGTCTTCTTTATTCTTCGTGACCGCCTTCGCGCATCGCCTGTCAATAGGGGTTTTGGAATGGAACAAAAAAAAACTCGAAATCACCTCAGCGATATCGATGATTGTGATAGCGGTGCTAGCGACCGCTCGTAGACACGGGACATGTATGGCCCCATCGCTAAGTGAAGCCACCAGCTCTAGAGCAGTACGGAAGTGGTCCAATGCACCAGCCGTCGTCGTACTTTTAACCATGAGTGTAAAGAGTCTGAGGAAGGTCGAGGAGAGAGAGGTGGCTGAAAGACAGCCTGAAGCCCTGGAGTAACAAGCTGCCCGCAGTCATGCCGCAAATTCTTACGTTCGAATACAGCACTTGCCTGCAGTTGCCTGCAGGTAATGCTTATTGCCGCAAAATTGAAATTTGCTGGAATACGAAGGACCGCCGTCAGTTCAGCCGCCACTGATAGACGCTCAGTTAGCGCCCGATAAGGTTCAGTTTCCAGCAATGGGGTTCAACGTAGAAAGTTCTTGGGCGCCTCTAGATCTCGAGCATTTTGAGCCCAACATGAGTATCGATTTCGAATTCACATGGCATAAGAATAGAAAAAAAAACGAACAATTGGCAGGCGCATTGTGCCGTGCCACCATCGAGAACACCACACCCAAAAAGTAACGACTCCACCTCACATATTCTTGCTCGGATTTGAGATCCTCGCGGCGCTCCAAGGTGTTCTTCGCTGTCACCTCGAGTAGCCGATCTGAGCCTACGCTGGCGAGGATGATCTTGGGCGTCTCGTTTCTCGTCAGAGGGGGCCAGCACTGAAATTAAACGAGGTAGATATTCGACACTGATTCCGAGTCTTTGATTCCCGTGCGGCGTGAAGTCTGCAATGTGCATCCAGATTCCAGGAGCAATGATTTCACATAGGACCTATGCACAGCGAGATGCGGGAAAGGTTGTGCACTCTAAAGCTCGTATTTGAGTTGTGGATCTCGACAGAAAATTATAGACGAAGGGGCGTAAGAGCTCGTCGCAGTGGTGGTGGAGGTGAAAGGTCAACGCGTGACCGTGACCCACATAACCTGATTGTCACACCTTCCTTCCTTCCTCCTCCCTCCATCGCTCGGCGCTTGCACCTCCAGCCTTGCGCTTTTCCCGACACCTAACGGCGGGATATGGAAAGCTCTACGCATGGGCTGAACCTGACGAGCATTCAAGCCTTCTCCGCACCCTCGTACACGTGGGATCCATTTTTAAAATTTCGAACAGCTGAGGGGTCACAGTTTACAAGGTTATCCGAGCATCCTGCGGGACGGCGGCCGAAAGCCTCGTGTATAGTCAGTTCAGAGGCGCGTTCACCATCACCAACTTGTTTTGTGTTCGATTGGTATTCATCATGTCTGTCTCTTGCCTTCTTCGAAGCAACCGTCTTGGAAATTCCTGTCGGTTTCGCCTTGGTTTCGCATCGGATTCATTCAAAATATATTTCACAAACAACAGACTGTGTGGGTTGCGAGTACGTGGTCTCTCAAGCTAAACCGAGGTCCGAGACGAAGAACAGCCAATTCAACTTGTACATTCATGGGACAAAACAACTTGACTGCACTTCCTGATGGCTCCTGAGCCCACGAACGAAAGCGCTTTCTATTCAGAAAGCGGTCATCTGGTCAATCAATCTTCCCAACACGTGGCTAACTTCGGTGTTTCCTTCATCTTCGTCTCATGGAGTTCCTGCCTATGCGGTCGCACATGGCATCGGAAGTTCAAGAATATGTCCTCAATTTATTGCTCGCCAGCTCACAAAATCCACCTCACCAGCACCTACGCTATTTTCATCACCAACTCCATCGGCGGTATCCCCGAATTTTACCAACATCAAATTTCCGACGTTATTCCACGCAATTCAAGCCAGCCTGCCCGTCACCGCGATTCTTCCAATGGACACCTGAAGCCGTCTTCAGGTATATAAACCGCTGCGTCCTCCGTATCGCTCCTTTCCTTAGGCGTAAAACTTGGACCACCGTCACTTACCATGGCCATCCGCATCTCCTCCCTCGTTCTCCTGCTCGGCGCAACATTGGCGGCGGCGCAGTGCCCGCAAGTGCACGTATTCGGTGCCCGTGAAACCACCGTCCCGCCGGGCTATGGTACAGCCGGGAGCGTCGTTTCGGCTATTCAGAGTGCGTTCCCTGGGGCGACGGCTGAGGCTATCACCTATCCTGCTTGTGGAGGGCAAGCGTAAGTGATTCTGCTTGCCATGATCATGCTTTCAATGGCATGTCTGATTTTTTCTTTGCGGAATAGCTCTTGCGGTAGCGTCTCGTACGCAAACTCTGTCATCCAAGGTGTCACTGCCGTCGCAAACCAAGTGAACTCGTTCAACACTCAATGCCCCAACACCGTCCTTGTTCTCGTTGGGTACTCTCAGGTGGGGTTTCGTCTCTTCTGCTATTTCATTTTTAATCATGATTGAATAAATAAATATAACACATCATACAGGGTGGTCAAATTTTCGACGACGCTTACTGCGGAGGCGGCGACACCAACGAAGGTCTCTCAAGCACCGCGATCCCCATCTCAACGGCTGCTCAAAAGAAGATCGCTGCCGCCATCCTCATGGGTGATCCCCGTCATATTCCCGGCTTGTCCTACAACGTCGGTACCTGCCAAGCTTCCGGCGTACGTTGCTTTCATGCACAAAACCTCTCCCGGAGCTAACGCTGTTTCTCATATACACAGTTTGCTCCAAGGCCCTCCGGCTTCCAATGCCCGTACGCAGCCAACATCCAATCTTACTGCGACTCTGCCGATCCGTGAGTAATCAATATTTGAATAATTACAAGCTCATCGATGCTTATGCTTCCGATGAAAGCTACTGCTGCAACGGAAGCGACGCAAATACGCACCAAGGATACGCCAACGAATACGGCTCCGTCGCGCTCACATTCGTCAAGAACAAGGTCAACGCCATGCTTAGCGGCACCGGTGGTGGGTCACCTCCCGTATCTTCCACTACGAGTGCGCCCGGTGGAGGCAGCACTGGTGGCGCCGGCGGAGGTGGCGGAACTGCTGCTCACTATGCCCAATGTGGAGGTAACTCATCCATACTTCAACCGAGAAATTGCGATTCTGACCGACTTATAACGCAGGTATCGGCTACACAGGACGTGCGTTTGAATTTTATACCATCTCAATCTCGTTTCTAATTGCAACTCACCTGTCTTCCAATTTCCAGCCACCGTTTGTGCTTCGCCTTATACGTGCAAAGTCAGCAACGCCTATGTATGTTGCTTTTCCCTCACACACTCAACGCCCCAGGACTGATCAATAACACAGTACTCCCAATGCCTGTAACGCTGTAGCATGGTTGAAGTTATCCGCTGTACCTCGTAATCAACCGAAAATGCATTATCTTATCATAATTCCCGAGCATGTCCGAAAATTGCCTTTTCGAGCCTTTGGCGTTGAGTTCCCGTTATGGTAATACCGACGTCACCACTCCCAAGATGACATCACGCCTCGTTTTTTTCGCTGTCATTGAGCGCCAGTATAAATCCCTCACTAAAGAACGATAGCCCAGCTCCACTCTCATCTCGTTCACCACCCATATCTCTCTCGCTCAGCGACAAATCTTCTCGAAAATGGCAATGGATACACACATGAGACGCGGTCACCCCAGTGCGTTGATATTCAGTAAAAGCGGCCGAGGCCATCGGATTCTAACGGGAAAAAATCTATAGTCACTTTGGGACTCATGATCTTCTTCGGAATCATTGAGGTTAGTCTGCGAGTCCCATACGGTGCGCGGTTCTGGCTCACATTGATCCATTGAAGCTATCCCTCTCCGCCTGGTTAACCTCGCAATTTAACAAACACAATAACAACCGAACCACCGACGAGCGGGATCGCGTACGATTCACATTGTTCGCCTCAACATGGACCATCGCGTTCTCTGCTCTATTCCTAATGCTCTTCGCCCATTCGCCAAATGGCTCGATGCTCACCAGTGTCCTGTCGCATCTCGTGTTGTAAGTCCCCGATTCAAAATCATATTCGATTCAGTCATTGATGACAAGTTCAGCCTCGGTCTTACCTGGATCGCATGGACAGCAGCTGCAGCTGCAGTGACACAGATGCTCGGTGGGGGTTTGAATTGTAAAACGCAGGATGTCTTTGTCTACTGCGACCAGTTGAATGCGTTGGAAGCTTTTGCTTGGGTAGAGTGGTGCGTGTTGCTTTCTTCATTTACAGTCTGAATTCCGACCATTTTCTCTCAGGCTCCTCGTAACCTTTGCCATCCTTGTTGTGATTATCCGCGGTATCACTTCCGCTCGCCGAGGAGACGGAGTTCGCGGACATCTCGTATAATCCCGACTCGCAACATGTTCCGCGAACTTTCATTTCAATGTGTAACGACAGCAGTAGTGTCATTCGCTCTCACATACCCATTTCATGTAAAACCTTTACGAGCCAGTGTAACTTACGATGAGCAGTTATAACGTTCTGAAAGATTCAATCCATTAAACACCCCAGGGCATTCCGCCACACCATTGTATTATTAATATATACGAGCCCCTCCACGCGTTACTTTTCCCAGGTCGAAAGTTCATCGATACAGCCTGCTGATGGGGTAAAGAGTTGAAAGGACAGGGAGTTACCATAGTCTGATATTACTTCCAAAGGAAGGTATGAAGAACAGCATCGAATAGCCTCACTCATTGCTTGCAATTTGGGGGAAATACCTGCCGGCCTGTGTATCAGTATTCACTGGGGTTCTGGTGCCGCATACACCAGGGAGCAGACCACGCCAAAGTATCAATAGGAACATATTAGGCCATACAGAGCCCCTCTAAAAGCCGTGGGCCGTGGATGATTCAGGTACGGTAATTGTCAAAATTCTTGGTTGAGCAAAAATACAAAACTAACACGCTATCTTCTTCGTTCCTTGAATTTCTGGAGCCATCAAAATAAAAGGCTATCTCAGGCCGAGCCATTGTACTTCACCACAAACAGCCCGCGCTCAATCGAGTTGACGACGATATACCCGCTCGGGAAGTAAGGGTATACACTCCAACTCCCGTAAAATTTGGCCTCTCCACCGACGTCGTCGTCCTCGGGATGCACTAACACAGGAATCAAGTCATCAGCCTCAGACCACAATATGAAAGTCAAGGCGAAACAAGAACATCATTCGCAAGGGTGACATATAATCGCACTCACCATCGAAGAAGCCAACTTCCTTGAAAGAGCCACCCGTGGGGTCTTGCGCGACGCTGCTGACGTCTACGATGCGCAGACCGCTCCCATAGTTGCTCTCGTAGGCCCAGCCGTTCTGCATATCGATCTGGATTCAGCTGATACAGCAATGACAGGGTAATGGACGTACATGCACGTAGAGGTTATGATCAATAGATTTAACGGGCGAGCTGTAATGCCCTGTGAGCACAGGTTTCTCGAGGTTCTTGATGTCCCAGATGTAAGTAACGGTGTGAGAGTTGTTCGCCCAACCGCTCTGCATGAATTTATCGGTCAGAGCTCCCTTGAACGTGGCATGATGTAGCGAAGGCTCACCTGGAAAACCTCGTCTAGCTCGTCGTCTAACAGCAGATACGACTGATCCTGCTCGTCGACGACCCAGCCTTGGTGGGAGTAGCTGACGCCATAGTATGCCGTCGTAGAAATGACGGAGGTATCTTTGGGGTCGGTAATATTGTAGATGGTGAACGAATCCTCGTTGAAAGCGTAACAGATATCGGTGCCGATCTAAACTCGTTATTGGATGAGACCTCAACCGCCTTCGATTGACAAAAGACTCGCATATTCGGTATGTGGTCCGTAATAAGTCAAACATTGTGCGCTGTGAAAAAAGGGGATCAGAAGAAGAGAAAGCTTTGTCAGAGTTTTGGGGGAAGTATAGCAGCCTATTGACGCACTCATGCACATAGCCATCCTGACCAGCACATCCAGCTGTCGTGGGATTGGTAGGGTCACTGACATCGATCAAGATGAGACCCGAGGCACACGAGCTACGGATTTTAATGAGCTATTGGAACGCCAAGAATATTCTCAAGCTAGACTCGACTGACTGATTTCTCGGAATCGCACCGACAGCTGCGATGATATTCTTCTTTTCGAATGCCACGATGTTGTGGGATGCACCGAGGGGAAGTTCGCCGTAGTGAGCAGCCATCCCAGTCTCGAGACTGAATTCTTGTGGCGCAATCGCCAGCGAAGGCTCAAGGAGCTATATCCGCCCTCAGACATTCATTTTTTGACTCATAAAACGAAAGCGTGCGTACCTTTGTCAAGTCAAAGACTTGAACTCCATGATCAAGAGCCTCGCTTCCGATATACGCATAGTTTCCAATGACCTTGATATCTCTCCAGGTGCTATTGTCGGTTTGTGTCGGCAGGCGCCCGAGATACGAAACTTGACCTGTAGACAGCACCTCGACGAACGCAGTACCGTCGCGCTGTCCGACCAAGGCGAATTCCCGCGTCTCATCTTCCTCGGTATGCGTCCATCCCCAAATATCGTTTCCCATCTTAGTCTTGCTTCCCAAATCAGCGTGCGGAGTGAATGAGTAAAGGTCGAGGTTGTTGCACGAGTAGGTATTTCCCTCTTCAGTCCCAGCGTATCCCCCAACACAGGGCGTATACTCCGTGATTGCGTGCAGACTCAGTAAGAGTGTATCCATGTTCGCCTCGATTTCCGCGATGGAGGTCTCCAGCATCTGCATCATGAGACCGTGGACCTCCCCGGAGGCATAAGCGTCGGGAGGTGCAAGCGGGACATGGATAAACGGATGTTCTTCTCCACGATTGAGGATTTCGTCGTTGGGGAGCCCCCATGCTAGGGCCGGTATCAGACTGAGAAACTGCCAGGTAAGCCTCATCATTGTCGTCGAAGAGGGAGGGAAACGTCTTATCCTTATCGCATGTCGATTATATAGCAGACATATGGTGCGCCGCAGTTTCCCGGACCCATCAACGACATGAATAGGCACATCATGCGGGACGCCAAGGCGCCATAGCGGGAGAAAATTTCGTGGGCATGATTGATTGCCGCGGCGAACTCAAAACTCTTCTTGCGTTGAGGCCGCAGAGCTTGATGAGGTTTACTCGGTTGGGGCAATCATAGGGTGAATTAGTACACATTAATCGAGAGGTAGCTATCTGAAATCCTATTGAAACCCGCCGAAACCATTATCCAGCTCTTCCAGATATTGATTCCAGCCTTGCCAGCTTTCGCGATATCCATGAGTTGAAATACGCACAGCGCGAAAGACAAAGAGACACACTCATGGTCGGTCACCGAATGTCCTTGCCCGAAATGTCCGAGTCCACTCGCTCCGTTGTCCAGGTTTGCTGTCAAATAAAATAAAAAATGTGACCTTTTGCGATTACAATAGGCGTACCGTTGTACCCATCAGCTTGGAAAGCGTCCGATTGAGATTGACAAGATAGTCCGGAAGAATCGAGGTCAAGAAGCCAGTTCCCGGAGTGGCGCAACGACCCACTAAAGCCTAAGGGATGATCAAAGCTTTGGACTGCCGGCCAATACAGCCTCGGCGCCAGCGAGCTCAGCTCAGAGCTCGCAGGCACACTAGCAACGCTTTGCTTCGGTGCAATTGAACGAACTGCTTTAGTGGGAGGCTGGACCGACACTGCGTCCGAAGTGTTAGTGTTAGAATTCCCTAGATTGAGCATCGTCGTAATTATGTCGTATTTCCTGCCGGCCAATCGCCACCTGCCGCTCCAGCTTCAAAAAAGATCGAATCCGCACTGGAATGGGGAAGAACCTACCGCTGTTCGTATAGCCGAAGCACGCGCGCGCAATTGCGCACATCCGCTATTGTGCGATCGGCGGATGCGGACGTCCCCGTCAATCGAGCGTTGACCATGAGAACGACAGCACAATCGAAGAGCACGATCTGTCCGTCGCTCAGATTAATAGTCAAGGGAACTCAGCTACGTACCACGACGTGAGCATTATGGAGAGGTCGTCCTTGGCGGGCTTGCACGTCCAAGAGATGTACGCATGAACGAGCAGCTGTTGCACAGAGTGCGAGCGACGGGGAGTTAGTCTGTGTAAGCAGTCAGTCAAAACATCTGATCAAAACTGAAAAGAGGGAGCATACATTTGACATTGTCTGTTTTCCAATCGACGGAATAAAGTGGCGGTGTAGTAAAATTTGCGCTATTCGAGACGCAGGATAAGCACATCTCACAATACCGAGATAGAACCTCACTCTGATAATAGAGGCAATGCCTAGCTCGTTTCGGTTAGAAAGCTACATAATCTTCATTCGGAAGGGACGTACAAAGCGGCAGATTGATTGAGCACAATCTTGTGTTTGGAGGTCAGACAAGACGAGAACATCATGACAAGCGGCCACAATTACACGATTCTGCTCCGAAGGATCCCACCGCACTAATCCGGGATTTTCAGTCTCATACATCTGACGCGCAAAAAGACACTCACGCTGGACCGGTAGCCCATCAATCCAGCTGTTGAGCGCGGAACTGCTGGGAGTTAGAGTACCGATCATCGAAAGACAGCAAAGCACTTACTCCAACTCAACGACCACATCTTGAGAACACGGTCGCCGGTCGGGGGCATTCTGTCAAAATTAGCATGAAACTTGTTGAGAAAACATTGACTCACAACGATCTCTTGAACTCGACGAAAGATCGTCAATAGCTGTATGTAGGCGGTCATGAAAGCCTCCTCAGGGTGAACTTCATCTGAAGTTGCTTTGTCAAAGGCCAGCGGCAGCTCGAGATCGAAGCTAGATATCCGAATATCACAAGACGACGGAAACAGTTGTGAGACGAGGACCTACTCAGCAGGCTGTGTCGTACTAGAGATACCTCTGAATGTCGTCATGAGTGTATCCGAAGCAATGAGGAACCAAAAAGCGCGTTTGTATTGCTCTGCGGTTGCGGGATCCATGCCGATGTATCCATCGCGACGGTGAACCCCCGCAGCTTGAGCGAAACGGATCCCGATGTTTGCCCAGATCCAAAAGTCTGGGCTGAGACCGGAGCCCGCGAGGAACTTTATCGATAACTAGCAAGGATGATTCGTGAGATCAATCCAGCGAGAAGAGCGGGAGATGTGCGTACACAGATGAGCTGTAATTGATGAAGGGAATGTTGTCGAGAGAACGAGGGCGAAAGAAATTTCTGTGCCTGTTGTTTCGTCAAAAGTGAAACAATGAAAGGGTGTGAGTATGCTGGCCTGTCGAAAGAATTTCAGCCCTCGGCTGTGTTCTGAAGTGAAACCCTCTGGTAGCACTCGAGGATCCTGCGATTGTCTACTGGCGATTGAGCACACAGCCAAAACTACAGCGCCGAAATGCGGATTGCGGAGATGCAGACCGTCCGAGACGGATTCACGAAAACTGCGTGAATGAAGGATTCCTGTGATCGAATTGATTTCTTCGAAGTATATGTCCACCAGGGAATCCAACAAGTCCGTCTCAGGAAAAGTTTGCTTTGGCTTCTCTGCTACTAGTAGTCTAGACCACTGCATCGAGTCAAGTCAGTTTTAAGCGTCGCAGAACTTGCGGGTGGAGCTCACCGGCTGCGGAGTCCAGAATTCAGCCCGACGACCGCTAGGGGAGGGCAAGGTGTTCCCATGACCATGCAGATGTTTGAAAGCCGCCTGGAGGAATTGGTCACTGAGGCACAGTGGGAAGGAGCCACGGGCGATTGGCGGGACTGCTTGAGATCCAACTTGCAGATCTGCGAGATCCTCGTTAGAGGAGGGTTCGGAACCGTCCTCCGGAGGCGGCGTATCCGAGGAAGCTTTGACTACAGCACGCAGTTGGCGTCGCAAAGTACCAACAGCGTCTTCCAGTGCGCGCGCGTACTGAGCAACCTCAACTAAAATTTCGTGGACCATGTCGGGGTCGTTTGGACGAATGTAAGGGACAGAGGTTGAGAGAATTTTGGCTACATGTGACTGGGCAGACTTCCAATTGGGCGTGGAGAAGTTTCCCGAGCTCTATCCCACAGTGAACCAACCCAGTGAAGCACCAAATGGCATAAAACACACCTTTTGAGCCGAGTGAGTGCATTCGGTTTTGAACGCGACACAATGGGAGCACGGCTCCCCCGGTTTCTCCGCACTGTCACCTGAGGTGACCATTCAAGAAGGTATTTGAGCTGTCTGACTGGCCAACTTACATCGAACTACCAAATGTCCATCGAATTAACAATTATATATTTTTCTTTCTCCGCACTCACTTTTGCGTTTTCTACAAACGTCACATGATCCTCTCAGCCTCCTCCGTTTAGCGCTGTCGTGCATGGGGTACCCAGCAGACTTAGAACGAATACTCAGGAGTGTAGCCGAGGTGGGTGCTGGGAAAGCGCAGTTCGTTGATTTGTCTTTGTCATACTCTGATACCACGTGCAGTCACGCGCAACGTGATGTGACGACTTCACGTTCTCCCTTTACCACCAGTGGCACCACTCCAAACTTCGCAGTTGACTTTGCCTTGTGGATGGACTCCGTATTGATCCCAGACTGCTTGAAATGCTGCTCAAACTGCGGCATTCCACTGCTCCTCCAGTCCACTTCAGAGGATTCGCCACACTGGTCCGACGTCCAGTGGTCGCTCCCGTCGCGTCTTCTCACCACAAACGACGCTGCTACCGACGAGGAAGCGATGGAAATAGCAGATATGATTACAAATATGAAAAGCAGGGTCTCAAATCTGGAGGAATCCTTGAACTATGTTCGAGCCATCTACGGACATCTCCAAAACCAACGCAAAACCGCCCTCACGGAACTTCGTCGCGGCGAGGGGGCACTCTCTGTGGTTCGGCGGCTTCCGGAAGACATCTTATGCGAAATATTTCTCCATACCCTTTCTGACGAATCGAATCGTCGCCGTTCGCATTTAATGGACCGAAGTCCTTGGGTTCTCGGACGTGTCTGTAGCCGCTGGAGATCCGTCAGCATAGGATACGCGAAGTTGTGGACCCACATCGATACAGAGATCCCGCGTCCTTTGCTTGAAATGCAACTAGAGCGCTCCGCCCACTCTTCATTATCCGTACGACTGCTCTACTCCAACGTCGACGACTGCCAGCCACTAATATCGCGCTCCAATCGCTGGGAATCTGCAAATTTGCAGATGGGTGTCCGCATGCTGGCAAGTCTGGAGCCAATTCATGGCCAGCTGCCTCTGCTCCGGCGGCTGAAATGTACGGATAGCACAGGCGTTGGCCCCTGTGCGGCGTTCCAGGTCGCACCCAACCTCACCACTGTCATTCTGACAGGCAAGCCAACTCTGGAGCTGCCGTGGGCCCAATTGACGCGACTCCAACAACGAATCCCTTCAATGAACAACTTCGATCAATTAGATTGCGCACGCAATCTCGTCGAACTGTCCCTCACCCACCCCGCTCCCCGCTCATTGTTATTACAAAGAGCTTCCGAGGAAGCCGTACACGTCCTCGAATTTCCCTGCCTTCGCAAACTCTACATAGAGGACGGTCAATTCCTCGTTTTCATGGACCTACCAGCGCTAGAGGACATCTACGTGCGAGACACAGCATCGCACCTCCGGGAACTCATCGACAGATCTTTCTGCTCTTTACTCCGCGTCACCTCTATGGACGAAGTTTTCGACTTCATCTCCGTCCTGACTCGTTCCCCCGCTCTCCTCGAGCTGCGCATCAAACCACTTCACGACCGCCTTGCCATCCTCATACCGGCTCTCACCGTCGAGAACGGCTTCGAGCCCCTTTGTCCGAAACTGTCCTCGATATCACTGGGCATCAGCCCCGACATAAATCGTTCTCGTGGACTGGTGAATATGATCGACTCGAGATTGCACTGCGCCAGCTGCTCGCCTATAAGAGTCTGCCATATTATCGACACATATAATCCTTCTGCGCCTCAGCACGCGAGCGCTACGTTGGCTGAACTAGCTCATAGAGGCACAACTGCTGAATGGCTAGTGCAAAAGCCTGCGGCGCGTCGGATGGATGAGTGGAGGGAAGAATTCCCGCAGTGACGCTTCACATGTACAAGTACGCCGTTTCCTCGAGGGAGATGAAATTGATTTGCATGCTTTTGGGACAACATGGAGAAAACTATCATGGTGTGGATGATTATATCTCTCTGCACTTTCGGAGCTCAGCTTGGGTAGTCGGGTTAGGATGCTGGACATATTGATTTTTTCTTCTTCTTTGCCTCGCGTCAGACAACATGAAAGATGCGGCGCCCACAAATCCTACTAGATCAAATCATCAGACGCCTCGACCTCTCCACTGGAGTAGTAAACAAACAGACAGGCCCTGCCCAAGTTCTGCCTATATGCTTTCCACGCCACCGCTACCACAATAACAGTCTGTCTGTAAACCTCAGATACAAGAAAAACCTCTGGGAGAAGCTCGAAATTAAGTAAGTTAGCGTCAAATTTCGCCATTTGACTGAGAGTTCTCACTTATCCCGCACGCCGCCCGGCGCTTTTCCCATCGTACATAGCAGCGAGTCCGACCGCGGTTGCTATCCTCCGCCCGATTGACACGGGATGACATCGCTTCTGCTCAGATTCCAGAACCTCTTTGATGTGGGCGACCCTGCGCTCCGTTTCTCACCAAATCATCTAAGCCAGCGCTCCCCGACGGGCGGGCACTCGAGCAATGAATACGCCAGAATACGCCGCATCAGGTTTCGCAGCAATTCGTCATATGTGCATTGCAAAGAGGTGATACACATCTCCGCTCGTTTGCATGTTCAAGATGAAAAATTCTTTGCGCCATGCTCTGCCGCGTTATGTAGCAGTTCGCCGCTGTCCATGTCGACGGATAATTCTAATTGGCAACCCGGTTTGTTTGGCAACCCCTACTTTTTCTGGGGGGTTGCCAAATAGAACAAAGATGGCATCAAATATGCCGCGCTGCCGAGGGTCTGCAAAATTTATCAAGTCTGCACTGAGGTGAATCCTACTGTACTACATAGACTATGTAACAAGTAGTGGAAGTAGAGCTTGAATGTTGTATTATCTGACTCCTTGGCACCATGGCCAGCCTCAAGTTGCAACAACAATCATTCCTCATTCCCGGCCGGCCGGCAGAGACTGGATAAAATTTCCCTACCTTCCTGTTCCCAACTACTAGACAACCATTGCCCATTATTTTTAAGGGTCTTGTACTTGTCTTCTCTTATCCATGAGCGCTATCCAGTGTTTATTGAGCCCAGCACATTCAAAAATCATTAGCTTTGCCTGCTCAATGATTGCGGGTTTAATTCAAAGTCATTCAGTTTTCATATACAGTAAAGGAGCTTGCTCGCCCATTAGCTTCCTATAGTTTTGAAATGAATATTCAAAGTGTTGACCATCCAACTTCTCATACATGAATCGAGCTATCGACGACTCCTCCGACTCTGATCCAGGATCAGTTCCGGCCGAAATGCCGTCGGCAGGAGGGGTTGCCAAATAGCAAAACTCTATTCGGCAACCCCAAACTAGCTGGCAACCGGGTTGCCAAATAGAATTATCCCATGTCGACGGCTGAATCGGAATTTGGATTTCTTTCACCGATGGTCGGGTCCACGTCGCTGGGCAATTGGTGAATGCCTTTCGCAAATGCTCACCCACTTCGAATTGCACCCTACACTAGTACACACGATCCCCGGGACTTTTTTTTCTGCGCTGGTTTTTTACTCACGTCATACTTCGAATTCGTTGCTAACTTCCAATTTTGAAATGCATCATCATCGTCGCCGAGCGCTGCAAGTCCTCGCTCAATTTACAACAATAGCGCGCTAGTAGCATCCCAAGTGCTCTTCTCCTCAAGGCTGGTCTATGAGCGCTAAAGCTTTTCTGTGAAGGTGAAGAAGGGCATCGTAAATCCATCACCTAAAAACGCCACTGATGGATTATCGAAGTAGCCCGAGTCGGCCGAATTCAATACACGCGAATTCCTAACAGCGCGGAAGACGCCGAAAAAAATTAGGGTTGTTCAGATTTGCTGATAAATTAGTTTCGCGCCTTTGAATTTTCTAGCTTGTGGACTTGAACAATTTGAGGTTCCACTGACGTCGACTTGTAGCATTTTGCAAATTTCCTTGACTTCGTTCCGCTAAAACCGAACGGAACTGCTGTCACTGCCAATCTCGCAAATCCAGGTACGCTCGATCAATTTCCTTCGTCTTCAACCACTCAGCTAGAGTCAAGTAGACCAACGGTTCAGCGTCGAATTCGAAGATGATGCCTCCGACGTCGCCGCCCCACAAATATGCACCCGCGCGGTTTTCGCCATATACTTCTTCTAGATACCGGTTGCGCGGTTGTGAGGTGGCGTCGGCCTTGGGAACTCTTTTAATTGAATTGATTTTGCAATTCGAACGGCCGTTGCGCATTTAACTGTCAACGGCCGGCTGATCTGCGGAAGCGGGTGGTATGGTCGGACTCCAGTCTTCCGTTGCACACGGTTGCTGAGGGATTTGCGAGAAGCCGCCGGTGATACACTTGGGTACCGGGTGAGTGACTTTTTGCGACATTCGTGAATTTCGCATGACCCATTTTATTGGTGCTCTCCAGCCCCGGTCGATGCACAATCCCCAGCTCATCGTCCCCCTGGCGCATCATCGAAGGCGCATCAACCTATCATCGGCTGCCAAAAACATTTAAGATTGCATCCGAAGGGAGAAAAAGAAACCCGCGGCTTCTAAACAATTAGATTATCTGATTGAAGGTAGGTCATCAAGCTTCGTAGCACGAGGCTCACAAGCTTGAAGTCGTCTAGCCTGGTCTTAGGACTACTGAGCCAGGGCTAGAAATTCTGAATCAGAACTCTTCGCTGTTCGCGCGTTCTCGTTGGTGGTCATTTTGTTCTGCTGGGCAGGCGGTATACGAAGCTGATGATGCAACTGACCGGACTCTTGGCTGTTCTTGTATCCTCGCAGACTTCTCGACAATCGGATGGAATTGGAAGGTCGGAATCAGTAGAATCAGTGCATGAATCGCCGCCTTCTCGATGCCTGTGGCTCCAGTTTCTATCATATCATCACGAATCCGAACCATCTCCTCGCGCTGTGAGCGTTAGATTGTGGACCAGGTGAGTCTATCGTATGGTCTGCCTCGCGCGACAGAAGCACACTTCCGAGCAAGTCGAATTGTTGAATTGCCGCCCAATCGAAAGAAATTGCCGAGCAGTCGCGTACGCGACCCACTCTAAAGGTTAAGTTCAAGTCGGAACAACATCCCGTTTACCCGACTCAATGCCGGCGGGACAGAGTGCTGCATTAAAGGAACGCGATACCGGTGATAAAATCGACATCCGATACACAACAGCCGCAGGTACGACGACCAGTCTGCCGTAGTTTGGTCCGGAATCAGTCTAGTATTCACCGACAAAAAATCGAGCTTGAATAATTCCAGAACAGTGCAACCAACTGATACCAGCGCCGCCCGAGCGACGTACGGGTTTCAATGGTTAGACTACACTAGTAAGCGAGCCACAAACCAGCAACGGCGGCCGTCGGGCTAGTACAGTACCTGGCTCAAACTTTAATCGTGTCGGGGACGGCCCTCAGGACGTTACTAATGCCTGGTTGAAGATTCCCCCAGTCTCTGCGGGAAATGCCAGGAAACAACCCTTGTTGAAGTCAAAATCGAACTCCGCCGTCCGGTTACACATGCCGTTGGACTGCTGCCAATCGGAGGAACGTATTGGTGAAGGCCATCAATCAAATCAGTTCCGGGGCTCCGCGCCGAATTCTGGTTAACCGTGTCAATGACCCATCGAGCTCAAGCCATGTACCCTCTCCCTGTGAGCGTTGACGTCTACCAGATTCGCTCTCCCCTTCCCGACAATCTGCCCATTCGACAACTTGAGGGTCAAAACCTCTCAACTCTAGATGTCCGACTCGATTCAAAGACAAATATCCATGATATTCCGATTCTTGCGTCCCATACAACAACAAAATGAAATAGAGAACTCGCATATAAAGTAGTATAACAACAACAGAGATAAAAACAAATGTAGACAGACGTGTAGATGATGTAGTGTAGTTAATCGAACCATATCGTAGGTGTATACTTTCCGTGGGCGGCCTGTAGTGTATGATGGGGTAGGGTAGGTTGGGATGAGGAAGGCGAAGTGGTGGTGATGGTACAATGCGTGCGTGATGATGTGTAGGAATGTGCGATATGAATGTGAATGGGATGCATGCGTGTTTTTGCGATGAGGATGTGTGTGGATGGGAAATGTGGATGGGAAATGTGGAATGCAGCATGCGGAATGTGTGAGGTGCGATGAGATGGTACATACATACATACAATGAGGATGAGATGAGACGAGGAGATGGAGGGTATGCGCAGGAAGAAATGATGATGTGAGAGAAGATGATGAGAATTGAGATCCGATCCATCCAGGTAAGCAAACGAGAGTCCATCCAATGAGAGAGAATAAGATCCAGCGATGAGGAGTGAGTAAGTGCACACCCGTCGTGGGGTATAGTGCGGGTGGCGGGCGTTTTGGGGCTGAGTGAGACAGGGGCGGCGACGAGATCAAGGGCGAAGAAGACGAGTGGGGGTGCGGACGAAGAGAATCGAGGACACGCATCGAAGGAAGGGAAGGCAAGAAAAAACCCTCAAACCCTCCCCACATAATCCTTATGCACCCGCATATGCTGCCCAAGATTATCATGCCTCGAAAAGTCCTTGCCGCAGCCGGGGTACGGGCATTTGTGGGCTGCAAACGAGTGCGTCAGCACGAGGGTTCGTCATCGAGAACATAGTAAAGTGGGGCCAAGAACAACGTCGAAGGACGAAACGAAAGAAAAGCACGAAACCACAACTCACGTTTCTCCCACGTATGTATACTCCGCACATGTCTCTTCAAATGCTCCCCCCTTGCAAAACACTTCCCGCACCCGGGGACTTTACACGTGTACAGCCGTGCGGGAGTCTTCCCGCCGTTCGACGACGAGGTGGAGGCGGCGGAGCGGCGGCCTGGGGGCGGGGGTTAGCGAGGGGTTCGAGAACGAGCGTAGCGAGTGGTTCGAGAACGAGCATAAGCGAGTGGTAAAAGAGCAGGGGTAGGCAGTGTGTAGAAACGAAAAAGGGCGAATGGAGGGACAGGAAGAGGTGTAGACGAACGAACGAAACAAAGAGAGAAGCAAACACTCACCCCCAGTCTCCCCATACAACATCCCCACAGTCGGCACCCTCCTCCCCCGACTCTTCTTCGTCAAATTCGGCACGGGGATCGGGATGGGCAGAGCTGCGCTCGGTCGAGTCCTCTGTCTCCTCCCTCCTCCTCCTCCGCTACCACCGTCTAAGTTGAGACCGGAGGAGGAGAGAGATGGGTGAGAAGGATGCGGGAACCCGGATGACAACATGGGGAACCCCGCGGAGGAGGGGGCGGAGGAGGGGGAGTAGGATTGCGAGGGGACGGTGTAGCCTGCTTCGTATACGCCTACACAAAGTAAAAACAAAACATCATCAGGAACCCACCCTCGTATCGCACGAAAGAAGAAGAAAAGCTCACCATCATACCCCATCCCCGCACCCGCATACCCATACGAATTCCCATTCACGCCATTATACCTCCCCCTCCTCTGCCGCCTCACCCCCCTCGGCAAAAACTCCTCATCGCTCCCCTCATCCCCATCCCCATCCTCCTCCTCCTGGTACTCCCCATCATGATCATCATCCCCATCCCCATCCTCCTCCGGCGCATACTCGCTCAAACTCCCATCGCTCCTCGCAGCGTCCTCAGCCTGTCCCCGTAGTGGTCTACCACGATTGTCCATCGAAGCAGCAGCTGCAGCATGAGCGAACTCCCCATCGACCTCGCCCTCCCCATCAACCTCCCCCTCTGCATCGACATCCGCGTCCGCGTCAATCTCCCCACCGTCGAACCGCCCCCCAGAAACGTCCAACCCCAAAACATTAACCAACGGACTCCCACTCTGACTCCTCCCCCCACTCCCCGCATGGCTCAAGCTATGCGCGCTCAACGCAGGCGAGCCCCCGCCCAAGACGTATCTTGGGTCGATGTGCCCGTGCCCGTGGTGCGCGCCACCGTGGCCGTTGACGTGCATAGGATGCGGGTGTTGCTGGGAAGGTACGAAATGCCCGTTGTTCCCGTTAAGAGTGGCTGCGTTAACGTTAACGTTAACGAACGCACCCTCGGGCGGTATAACCCCCGAATGCGAATGCGCGTGCGCCATCGGGTACACCTGCGGCTGCCCGCCTGTCACCGCTCCCTGGATCGACGAGGGCGACCCTCCCCCTCCTCCTCCCCCATTGCTTTGATGGGAATGCGAGTGAGAGTGGGAGGAGGAGAACGAATGCGCGGACAGCGCGGGAGAGAGGTGGCCGGAGGAGGCGTAGGGCGATTGCGAGTTGGCGTGCTGAGGGGGATGAGAAGGGTGGGGGGAGTGGGAGGAGTGGTGTGAGGATTGGGAGTGGGTGTCCCAGGGGGAGGTGGGGGAGGTTGGGGAGGGGGTGGTGTCGTACTGGAGGACGAAAGAAGAAGGGTGTCAGTATGGATTGGAGGATAAAGAGACGAAGAGGCGAGAAGAAGAAAAGTGAGACAGGAATGTCTCATCCATTCGTCGAGCGAATCGAGTCGAATCAATCGCAAGGGAACGACTCGTCTGGGAAAGAAAAAGTGAAGAGAAGAAGACACCTACATGATACCCATACACCGCATTCGCACTATAACTGCGCTGCACGCCGCCGGGATGGACGGCGTTGTACAGCTGGTGGTGCTGGTGATGATGGACGGCAGAGATGGGGCTGCGATACGTGGACGCGCGCCAGTCGTCTGCGGCGGGGAGGTCGAGGAGTTGGGGATGGTGTGCTGAAGAGGCGGAGAGGGCTGCGGATGGGTGTTCGAAGGCGGGGAGGTGGTTCGGGGGCCCGGAGAGCGTGAGTGGGAGGTGCGTTTGGTGTTGCTGTGGCGTCGAGTCAGCGGGGAGTCACGAAGGCGAAAAATAGAGAAGACACCCACATAACCCTGCGCCGCCTGCGCGTTGTAATACCCCTGCGCGGAAAAGATGCCCGCGCCGACCAAGCTTTTCTTACTCGCAGACAAAACGGGACTGCTCCACGGCAAATGCTGGTACGCGAAGCCTAGATGCTGTTGCTCGTCGTGGCTGCCATTGCTGCTGTGGTGCGCCCCGGCGTACTGCGCCTGGTGGTGCAAGTCAAAAGCGTCATCCAGAGGCGAGCGTATCGACTGCGAGTCTGCGGTGAACTCGCTGCTGCTGGCGCTGAAGTCGGTGTAGGTGGGCGAGACGGGCGACGGGGGCGGGCCGGGGTGCGAGTGTGAGTGTGATGGGTGGGTTGCAGTAGCTGTAGCCATAGTCGTCGTCTCAGTCTAGTCCTGGCGTCGTCGAAGAGCAAGGGAGAGACGAGATGGATGTGAGATGAGAAGAAGAGTGAGACGGGTTAATTAAAAGGCTTGTTGTGGATGAAATAGGGATTTCACAAGCCAGACCCTTGTCTGTCGTCGGATACGATCGACCCAAAAGTCTACGATCGTCATTCAATCCACTTTCAATTTCACATTTATCAATCCCTGGCCCTTGCTCGACCTCTTTCATTATCTTACTCTCAACAGTTCTTCCTCCCTGCTCACAAACATCAGCGCCATCTACAACCCACCAAAACGAACCAGCTCACCTTTTTTCCTCCTCGCGCCTCTCGCGCACATCGACGCATTAGGAAACCCTTCCCTGCCACCCAATCCCACATCATCACATGCCGTAACCTTCTTTGGTTCCTGTGGCTGTCCTCCCGATCCTTTTTTTCTAATCGGATCTCAGATTCATTTCGCTCTTCACCCGATTTGGCCTTCGAGGCGAAGTTATTGGTCAGCAATTCATTCCGCCTTTTCTGGCAGAAATATAGACAAGGCGCATCAGAGATGGGCGCGGGAACGGCTGTCGGCTGTCTCCTTGTTGATCGGATGAAGGCAGGTAAATCACGCGCCTTTGGTCTGGTGCGCGGAATGGCAACGACGACGAGATGGAAGACACCCCAATTTCGAGCTCATCCTCGGGACCTGATTCTACTCCCGCTCGCGCTTCTCACTCGACTAGTTCCGAGCCTCCGACACAGCTCCCCAACAGCTCCCTCAAGCATTCGAATTCACCCCACCGCCCACAGGTACCACATCGGACGTCCACCCCACCACCGCCCGCAATACACCACCCGACACCCGACAATCGCAAACCCATTCCAAAACACAAAATACAAATATCCAAACAACAAATTCAAAACACACCCCACCTGAAAGCCATCATGACCATTGACATCCGTTCTGGCAGACAGACAGCTAACGACGTCGGCACCGGCACTGGCGGGGCTTGGCATCGGCACCGGCGTCCCGTCACTCAAGCGCAACGCCCCGCAATCTCTGGAGTCTCGACTCCCCAATGCCTTTCGAATACTCACAGACGGAAATAAATCTGACACACAATCTCGCATTCTTCGAGTTTTCATCCACTCGCAGTCCCATAAAAACGCAGTCTCCCTCGACCTTCCCCCCACGTCTCTCCCTCCCCTTAGCATCGTCGTCGTCACACATCCCATCCCAGCTAACCCTCCAGCAGAAATTCCAACTCCGACCGACATCCAGCACGCAAATATTCCAACCCCGCCTTACCCCGGCACCCAGCCCTTTCCTTGCCCTGCCCACGTCGCGACCTGATATCCCAACAACGCGTCCGCCACCTAAAATTAGACGGCGGCGGCGGTGCAACAAGAACAAAAATTCAGCTCCGCCTTGCCCCGGCTTCCCTTGCTGCAGTAAGCCCTTTCCCTCTCAACATCCTGCCCTGCCGACAACATAGTTATATTCGATTCGAATGACGCCGCGAACTAAAACCAGACAGACAGCGGCTGTGCATAACAAGAAAGAAAATTTCAACCCGCCTTACTCCGGCTTTCCTTGCTGCAACCAGCCCTTGCGCTGCCGACGTCGCGACATGATATCCCAACGACGCCGCAATTCGAGAACCAAAATCAGACAGACAACGGCAGCGGCGGTGCGACAAGAAAGAAAACGAAAAATTTCAACCCCGCCTTACCCCGGCTTCACGAATCCTAGACGAATCGCGTATGATGGAAAGAAATTGCCAAAACGCCGCACGACGCCGCTACTTAGTCGAAGCGAACAATATACGGGCAATAACGACATGGAGTACGCAAATCCTCCACTTTTCGTTTCCCAATTCATTTTCACGCTGAGCGACTCGGATTCAAGTCTCTGCCTTCCTTGTTTTCCAGCACTGGAGTCCCAAATGCATTCTTCGGACTGACCTCGCTTCCAAACCTCCCCGTCAGCCAACTCCCACTCCCACGCGACTCGGACACCGCTCAACCCATTGAATATAAATAACCGCACTCCCGCGAACCACTAACACTCCACCATCCTCGCATCCGCAATAAAATTAACTGCTCTGATTGGACACTCTGGACGGGATGTATTGTAAAGGTATGATGCGCCACCGCCATAATATTCTACGCGACGACGCCACCGCCACATTCATCACTCACCAATGGCATCCTTCCTTCTGACTTTTGACACTTTCCGAGCGAATCCGACGTTGGATTGGACATAAAACCTCACCTTTACCTCGCCTTTTGAAGGGTAGCCGACGTTCAAGGTGACGGTCCTGACGATTCGTGTTGTCAACGCGGGTGAAGTTTGAACGTTACAAGGCTGAATTCACCCTCTCTAACCTACTCGTGGCATACATATTCGGAACACCTGTCCTGTGCTGGCAGTACCCTCCGATATTTGTAACTCAACTTTGTCAGAAATTCCTAGCCGACATCGGGACAACGTCTCATCTGGTTGACGACGACTCGCACTCGGAGGCGGGTGGTTGACAACGAGTGCCCCGATAACTGCCTCCGAACAACGAACAAAACAACGCAAACAAGGACCGACAAACGTCGACTCCAGAGAATGAACGCCGCTGACGTTATTCGGAATCGAATAAGGTATGATCAATCCGACCCTGAAGCAAAGCTTGGTTACTCAGAAAGCTCCTTGTTTTATTTTTCCTTGTAAAATCGTCCTTGTTCTCTTCGATTCTTCAACAATTTTCAAGTCAGTGGTATGAATGTTCCTGCTATTTTCCTTCACGAAAATCCTTGTTCTTGAGTCATGCACTCATCCCCTCATAGGCTATAGCGTAACTGAACTCACTCTCGTGCCTGGCCGAAGCCCGACCTGTTATGGTTCAACTTTGTTCCGTTTCACGGTTACCTGACACCTTATGGCATAAATGGCCTTGTTTGACGCCTTTCCGTAGCTTTCCGTCTTGGACTCTGGGAAGCGGTTCCTGGCTGACTAAAAGCTCTTGTTCTCGCTCTGTTTGTCATTTTCATTTTCACTTGAACGTGGAGAAATCGTACACAAACTTCAAAGTTCGTCCTTGTTCTTGTTCAAGTCAAGTCTGAGATCCTTGGATTGTGATTGAAATTGAAATCCAGCACAACTCGTGAATAGAGTAAGCTTTCCTGCATCTGAAATTCTCTCGGCACTCACGAAACCGGCAGACACGAATACCGAAACCTTGCTCAACAGAGGCTGAACTTTCACCACCGGCATCTCCCGTGATCCCATCATACCACTTTCGTTTTTGTTTTCTTTCCGATTCATTACTGACTGGCCGGCGCGACAGAAAAGAAACACGGTTATGCCTATGAGGTGTCTGAATTTCACTTCCCAGACTACTCAAATTGTCCGTCGAAATCGCAAAGCGTTCGTATTCAGGAAGTTGTTCTCACTGTATGATCGTTGATTCGAATGCACATTAGTATGCACTAGACTCACGCATGTAAACTCATCTGCGCCTACAGAAGCCACGCCGAGCGGAGAAACGTGTAGGGTGAAATTCTTTCCCTCCCTCGGCTCCGGACATGCAAATTCTCCTCTCCATCCCCACCCAACCAGAGTCTAGATCAAATTCAACCCTATCCTCAAGTCGTCGTGCCAGTTCAATCCATGGAAGCATTTGCTCGGTTTGGACCATAAGATCTCACAAGTAGTTAACTTTGCTTACCAACTCAAAAGCAATATGTACCTTCGTCTGAGATTTAAAAACATTTTCAAGTTCAACTGATGGCGTATCAAGAGTTATTGATGAGCCTCTTCTTCCCTCTAAATCTGTCCTAGAAAAAGTTACACCTGCAGTAAATGGAAAGCGGAATCAAATACAATACTCTCAGTTTGTTTCCGCCCTCCTCAATCTTCCTTTCCCTCCTCCTCTCACCACCTCCTCACCGAACGGAAGCAAGTAAAGCCCCTGCGGCCTCGAACTTGAAACGAATCCCTATATTTCATTCGTCGGGACGGGAAGTAAGAGGATCGGGGGCAGACGAGACGCGCTCCGCTTCTCGCTATTTTGTTCCCACTATTCTCAGCATTCGACACAATGCACTTTGACTTGTCTCGATTTTCGGTTGAACAACAATTGCCGATTGCCGCCGAATTGATGTATCAGTTGCGATCATCGGCATTTTGCGTGATACAGTGATTGTTCTCTTTTTCTTCGTGCAACTATTACCAAGACTCGGAAGAGGACTGGACTACGGTTTCTGAGCTCCTGAAATTCCTGTATTCTCTGGTAGTTCAGCCCATATGTTGTCGAATATATGCATACATCCGATCCCGTCCTCCGAAATCCTCTTGGCTTAATTATGCTTCCCCAGCTCCTCTCCGCTCCAATTTCGCTGCTTCCGCCGCTTGGATGAATTGTTTTCCCCTTTCTCAAAAGCCTCCGCGGCGCCCACAAACAGAATTCAGTCTCTTCGAACGTCAGATAGGGGTCAATTATGACATAGGGGTCTACGCAATCAGAAGAGTCGTGGACCTACAAGGTTTTTCACAGGGATGATTTGCTTGATCATGATTCGCGCAAATCATTGCAAAGCGGATAATCAGCTGTGTTGAGAGCGGAAGGTTCAGGAAGGAAGTTGGGAGTGCCATCAGGAGATCACGGAACATGCCGAGACATGTTGAAAGTTGAGTTTCATTCAAACAACCGCGTTGTTCGTTTTATGTTTTGTGCCCAGAGCACTAAATATATGGACCACTTATTTTTCTGCTCTGCTGCTATCAGTGAGACTGATCGTGGGTCCTTCCAGTTTCGCACGTTGTCGGAAATCGGTTCTGGTTCAACTTTTCACAAAACCCCGGATACGACTCGAAGTCGTCGGGTCTTTCGATCAGGTGCCTATCTTTTGCGCTTTGTTAATATCATCCGTATGTCGGCCTGCCTCGAGATCGCATTCCTCCTTGGCACTCCATGATAAAATTTGCCATTCACTTGTCCACTGACCTTTCTCCACCTGCGTCATAATTAAATGCTCATACCCTCCGAGAAATAAGGCTCCAACTGCCAGCGCTCACGTTCCAACTACGTATTCTCTTGTAGTGCAGTGACATGTCTAATAACAACGCTGATCGAATATATCGATGCACGGAAGATAGGAGTGAAAAAGTGAGCCTCCGAAAAATATGCCTAGTCAATCGGGTTATAAGTATAATACATCCTCGAACAATCACAAATACCGCACAATTTCAAGGGATGATCCCACCTCCCAGTTCGAACCGCATCACCGACGCTGCACCGCCGCCACTCCATCAGCGATCTTTTAATTTTGCGGAGTTCCCACCGAAATGATCCGCTTCCAGAGCTGTGCCCATTTAGGAGGCCCTTTTTCTTCGCTGCACAAAAGATTGACTGTTTCTTGATCAGGATATATTCAAGCTTGAACAATCAACTCCACGAGTGCCGGTGATGTTGAGTTATGAGGAATTTTTCTCTGCAACGGGTGAACAACGTCCACCCGGAGCATGGTGACGAGTCGTCGACACTCAAATTCTGAAATTCACAGGAAGGCACAAGGAAGGCAGATCATTCTTCCAACAGAAAGTTGGGGTTACTTGCAAGGTAATTGAGGTTCACGCTGTGTTTCATGCTATCAATCGCAGTTCAAACGGTTTTCGTTTGAGGCGCTGAAATATGCAATGCGATCTGGTTGCAACGACTGGTCGACCGTCGAATCGCAAACCTACAGCTCTCTTGTCGCTCAAGTCTGCTTGCCTTACAATTCCCAAACTTGCCTTGGATGTCAATCGCTACCGTCGCAAATTTGATCTACTTGAACTTGACCTTAACCTTGAGTTGAAAGCTGGATTTTCCTATTCCATCATTCCGTTCAGCCGATCCAACACCTTTCGTGGGGCTTCTGAAGAATTCTACTCATTGCGTCAAGGGTTGATTCGGGACCACTTGTTTATTCAGTTCGATACGTGAATTAACAAGTAAATTATGATGTGATCGGCATAAAACTGAAATATCCTCTCAATGGCACCTTCCTGAATGAGAAGCCGGCGGCCACCGCTGTCAATAGTATTGATGATGCATGCTCTTCACCCACAATTTATACACTATATTTCATATCCCTCTGCACATCTTCTTTTCGTTTTGTGGTGGACTGGCATGGAATCGACGAACTAAATTCGTGAAGGAAGTAAAATTGTCCCTCAGAATCACAGGCGAAAATTTATGGTTAGTGGCCAAGCACAAATTGCTATTCAGGGGCCATGAATTCTGTTCCGTTTCCGTCGACGCGGAGTTGCAAATTCTATGGATCTGTGACGCGCGCTATGTCCGTTCCGCTCGTCAGAACTTTGCATATATTGACACCAATTGAAATCGGTGTGCCTTGTACCTAGCTGCACTCGAATCCGTGGAAGAAGAATGAATAAAAGAGATATGAAAGATTCGAAGGCAAGGATTCTCTAACCCGAGACTCCACCGGGACAAGATAAATACATTGGATTTCACTTTCACGGCTGCATATAGTATTATTTGTTGGTTTGCCACGCGAGAACTCCACTCTGTTGAACGACGTTGACCACTGTCCAAGCCACAAGTGGGACAATAAACGTGACGATTGACTGCCACAAATGGCAGAGACCTTGGCGTCGAAGAAGAAAAAGAAAATTGAACACATTCTGTCTACGCACCTTGCACAGTGCTTGAGTCAGGCCCAGGGACACAGGTAACAGAGACATCAGGCACCGACTGTCCCGTTATCATCCCGATTATTTTGTGATCAAATTGCGATTCGGTCTCGTCGGACGATCAGGGGGATATTTTACCTTGTTGGCGATCGACATTTCCATTCCAAATCCGGGTACGCAAGCGGTGTCAGTATTTTATATTCGGCGTATGTGGGAGCAGTACAACAGCTCCGATGCTGCTGGGAATCGGTGATGGTATGGGAATCAAATCGCAAGTAGCATTGTGCACAGCGTCCCAAAGAACAGTGTCCTCGAGTTGGACGATCAAAAGCACAATTTTCAGCCTGACGATGGAATTTGGGACAAGATCGGAGCTGGGTGCAGGCGGCAACTTGAAGCGTGTTAAATGTTGAATGAGGGTGCGGTCATGCATTTATATCCTGGAAGTTCCTTTGGTATACAATACCGGAATAGTGTCATTTTTAGCCATGCTTAAGCTCTTCACGCACCGAATCCATGGTGAGCAGAGGACACAATCCATGAAGCACACACCAAACGCTCCGGCGGCGGCAAAGCTGTCGTCCGCATAGCTTGCATGCGTCTTTCCGTGTCAAACTTAAAACGCGGAACAACTTTTGTAACGTGGTGCTTTAAAAGTAAAGGCTGTTTCAAAGCGGCAGTTGTGCACCATCTGACTCGGAGCGCTTGCTCCGGTGGGTGAAAACAAATAGCCCAAGATAGTGAAGTGCTGTGAAACAATGTTGAACGGGGCGCCATCGATTTGGCTGAGTCTCAGGAAACTTGTTTCCGAGGCTGTTGATTTAGCATCCCAGCACCGAATGAATCACAGTTGAAGCATATAAAATTCGAAGCTAGTCAGTCCAGTAAGCTGCTCAGAGAAACTTCTGATCACTTACGACCAGCATCTAATTAGTATGAGAGTCAGAACCCTAGGAAAGTTCGTAGTTCGGGTGCGCAGTTGCGGTCCACGGTGAATTTTGGGGCTGAGTTGCGCATGCCGAGAGGAAGGGCTGCATAATTCGGCACCTTCGAATACTATAGTACGGAATTTTGAACCCGCTGATAGATGGAAGGAAGTTCGGACACCGGTGTGCAGAGATGCCGTCCGCCGATGGGCCGATAATCATGAATGTTCAAAATTCTGCATCGGCATCTGTCTATCTGCTAGGGAAATATCAGTCCAGTCAGAGATATAATATCATTCAGCAATAGACTTGAAGTGGCTTACACCGGGGCCGCGGCCTACGAGATGCCTATGTCACAAATTACTCATAACGGGGTACCAGGTTCCCGCGAAGGGTCCAATTTCTTGGACGTACCCAATTGAACCAAGCCTTCCTATCACCGACAAGACAGCCGTTGCGCTTTAAATTTAGTTCCCATGCAATGGATCGCCGCCCAATTCAGTCAAAAATGACGGACGTGTGACGCTTTCTATCATTAATAGTAGGTAATGGAAGCTGTGAGAGAATTTATCTGAGACCAGTTTTGGCACGCACCCAGCCTCAGGATATGTCTATGTCCACCCCGGCCCACATCGAACGAATGAGCGAGACAAGATTGGGTCATCGGACGGCGGCGCCAGTTCTTTCGAGTTGCAACGAATTTGCCGCGACGGTACGTCCCGCCAATTAACGAAGGCATTGTCAGTACAGCTAACATTGCTAGAATAGGAAGTGAATAGAGAAGGACGGAGGAAGAAACGTGCCTCGCTTTGTCCATGCCGAGATTGAATTGAGTAGAACAGCTGTATATGCTGAATTTAGAAATCGGGCATGAGGCTACGAAGGAGCGAAATAGGAAGGAGCGGAGAAGTTGACTGAGTCCGGGATACTTATCAGCCTGAGTGCGGCAATATTCTTCTAGGTTTCAACTTACTTCTGTGAGACCGCGCGCTGTGCCTCAGCTTCAAATAGATGGGCTCAATTGGATCAAGTGAGGGAGGGCGCCAACCGCCACTATGAAGCGGTATTCTTCGTCTCGGTCTCTGTCTGAACGACGGTATCAGTATGATAACGATGAACGGGGAACAAGAATTTCCTTAGACATACACAGGAATCATCAATTATAATCATGGCATATTGTCGCTGATCCGCCGTTCAGCGTTCGCTGTGAGGGTGATATGTCAGGATGAGAGATCGCGTAGGTGATAATCTGCGTCTGCGTCAAGGAGAAAGCTGTAGATGCCCGGATACAATTTAGTTAGTTATGTGAATGGAAGGCTGCTGCTGTCGAACCGATCGCATGTACCGGTTTCTTCGTCGAGACTCAATTGGATTTGAGTCGCTCACCATATCCTCAGCACGTGCGGAGCGGAGATGGAGAGCAGTCTTCTCTTCGTGGAGTTGGACCGAGTGATGATTCAGAGCTAAATTCTGTCAAATAAAACTAGATCAAGGCGGCCACGGCGTGAACTGAACAGACGCGAGAAAAGATATCGATACTTGAAACTTCGAGATGAGATAGAATTAACCCGAACCAGTTCATTTGAATTTTGCCGATCCTAGAGAAGCTTTCTCCGCGATATTGCGGGAAGAACGATGTTCAAGAAGATAAGGGGAGGGAGCACTAATGCATAATGGTGAATTGACTCCGCGATGGGCAACGTTATCCGGTGGCGCTTTCGGGAAGTTGAGGTATTTCTCGGCGGAGAAGAGTCAGGGAAAACATCCTAAAGATACGAGACAGGACTCGGAAGCCGGAGAGATTCAGGACAACGACTCGTCTCCGACATTGCCTTTGGACGGGTCTCGTCGTCGGCGCAGCAGACATGCAGCGAGCTACGCGACGCTATGCCCTGCCCGAGGAGCCACTGCACTGCAGACTTCGTAACTTCACCTGAACTGCATTCGATTACTTTCCGGAGTCCGAAGAGACCTAGAGGAAGACTCACGCACCTGAATCGATGTGAGCAGTGGGTAGTGAAGAAATCGCCACCGAAAGTTTCATGATGATCCGGGGTACCCATCTAGTAGTACCGATGAATTCGTACGTTGAGACCGCGAGCAAGTGACCAGCGGAAAGACACAGGCGCGGGTAACTCCAGTGCTCGCTAAATCGAGGTGGCAGAAGAAGAACTTGAAGGAGTTTCGCGACGGCGGTCTACGCCGCGACTAAAGTACAGAAGCCCAGGAGACCCGAAATGTCGATTGCGCAGTTCTTGAACGTGCGGATGCCACCGCGATAAGACTCGGACCAAGCACCATGAATCAAGTAGGGCCCGAAGGACTGGGTGTACGGCAGAAACCGAGTCGGGAGAGATTACAGCAAAAGCGATGAGTGGACCAGTGGTATGTCGAGAACTCTGGAGCCCAATTTGGACGAAAATGCGACTCCGACATGATGGTTCTGTCTGAGGTTGGTTCGGCATCAAATATCGGCTTGCTCGGCATCAGTCGGCACTCTGTGCAAGTCTGGGTCTTTTGTTTTGGATTCAGCCATCGACCTGCACTCAAATTTACGTTCATCGAATCATAGAACACAGTGTACTTGGTACTAAAATTCGCAATGGCACCACATAATGGTACATATTACTCGCATGAGTAATCCAAATCCAAATTATTCAACCGTTCAATTCGACTCGGAGTCTCGGAGTTGAAAGTTCCTTCTCAGTTTGAACTTGAGGTTGAACTGCTCTGGTTCTTGGCAATCGAGATATTTCGGGGACTTAGGTGAGAAGTAGATAATATTGATATCGAAACTCGAGACAAAGTTGTTTCGTTTGGGGGGTCAATTGAAATCAGTGCTGAGAGTGGTACCATGGTCTCTTGGCGTCGAAGGAAAAAGACAAACTCGGTATTTATCATATTGCCCTGAGACAGAGAAACAGCAGTTCACCAGCTACTGCACGTCCTTCGTCTTTACCACTGTCGCAAAGATATCCGCCAATTCCATCAAAACCATCTAAAATACGATCCAATGTCAGTATATCTTCAGATGCTCCTTCAACAAATCAGTATTTATGATATTCACCTTGGTCACCTCCTCCCCCCTCGCACCAACCTCCCCACCTTCCACAGCAGGGATATCCCGATCCCCAATCGCATCCGCCACAACATACGTATCGTACCCGAGCTCCTGCGCCTGTCGCGCGGTCGTGCTAACGCAGACGTGCGCCATGTACCCCACCAGCACGACTTTGCGTATTCCGGCGTTCTGGATGATTTCGTGCAAGGGAGTTTGGGTGAAGGCGCCGGGGAAGCGTTTCGATACGATTCGCTCGAAGTCAATGGAGTCAGAGGAGGCGATGCGATTGGGGAGAGGCGAGAGTTCGGGGAAGATGTCTGCGAGGGGGGTGGAGGGGGTGAATACGGGGGCGTCGGGGGCGGTGATGTGTTGGATGTGGACGATGGGGGCGCGGGCGGCGCGGTAGCGCTGTGAAATTAAGGTCGTTAGCATCATTAGTAGCTTGAGGATGTTTGGCCGACTGTATGCGAGATTGTCCTTTGAGATGGCGAGGAGCCCGTGGAGATATTCGTTCTGGGCGTCGATGATGATGAGGATGGAGTCGCGCGCGGAGGGAGGGATTGTGGAGGTTTGGGGGGAGACGCCGAGGTGTTCGAGAAAGGATTTGGGGGCGGACATGGGGCTGGGATGGGTAGCTAACGTTGGAGTGAGGACTTGAAGATGAGGCGAGCTTTGGGGGAACGACGGGGAGATGCTTCGAAGGTATGCTTTATACGTTGAATTAGTGATCCCGAAGTATGCCCGGTAGGGTTTGATAAAAGTTTACTAAGTCTCTCCGATGAACATGGCGAGAGGTAAGACGGCGCGGTGTGTTTCGGCAGTAACTTGGCGTGACATAGATTTCAAGGACAACTTGAAGCTCCAATTGAGCAAAAGAGGCGCAAGAATATTCGACATCTTTTGATCCCAAGACGTAGAATTAGACTCTAATTTGCGTCCCGAGCAATCGAAAAATAGGGAGGAATTTGTCGAGGAACCCCGGCGATGAGGCACTCATATTTTCCGACATTGCGCATTGAGACCATGGATTTTGGGAGCGACATTCGTGGATGTCGGCCAAAAGAATGAGTCGAAATAACAGAGGGAAAGCTTATAGCGCCCTCTCTGTGCGTTGAAGGGCATGAGATGACTGAGCGACGAGGAATGCGTGACATCCCGAATTTGGGCAGTCTCCTTCCAAAACGGGACTTGCCTTCCTCCTTTGACTCAGTGACTCAGCTTTGAGTCCACCGTCGACAAGTGTTTTCAGTGGGCTTCAAGCTGCCAGTCGCGCCACCCCGTACATCGAGTGATCACATGCTGGTTATGGTATGTTAAGTTTCTTCCTCCTCGACTCTGGCCAATCTATTGACTCGGAAATTGCCGCTTTGCTCTAACCCAGGCCCGATACTTGAAATACGGAAGAAAACTGCGCCTCAAATCGTGAAAAGCCTACACACGCTGCATACAGCCGGATAGATGTCCGTCGTGGGCGTGGGCACAATTGGTGCATACGTGTAACGGGCTCGTAGGTTGGGCATTGAACGAGAGGCAGAATATATTTTCGCTCATGGTGCGTATGCCGTCCTTCTGGGTGGCTCCTCCACTAATTCACTGTCAAATGCCGCGTCCTCTAGTGGTCTGTTCATCCGCCTTTTAGCCACCGAAGATAACGAAGACTGTGCTGTTGCGACTTCAGACGAAATACTCGAATTCGAATGAGACCAGACTGAGCTCGTCGCTATCCGCCCGACCTTCATAGGTACCTCTAGATTTTTGGCGCATCCGCAACGACGCTAATATCATATCCAAGCGAATTGTGCATACCTTGCGGTCGTACTGGCATAATTGTGGACCCCGTCAAGCCGACCTCGCGGACGCCATGGTCTCATGGACCTCAGGTTCGAGCTCCGCCTTCGTAACGGCCTTCAAGAAGCGTTTCGTTTTGGTTCCTCGATGTTTGGCCATGGAGGCGAAGGCGGACTCGAGGGTGTCGGCCAGAGCTCCCCCTGAAGGAGCTTCGAGATATATGTGCAGTACGCGGATGCGGAAGCCTAGGCGCGCGGAGGGCTCCGTCGATCTCGAAGCATTGGCTTTGAGTGCCGGTGATGATGAAGCAGAAGGAGCGGGAGATATGACGGAGAGTTGGGAGCCAGAAGGCATGAAAAATTTGGAATTTGAAACCGGGGTTAAAGGTGCGTCTCGGCTCCACCGTGGATATCCTTCCTTTATACTGACAAGTTTTCTGCCCAAAGTGTTGAGGCGTCGCTGAATCCAGGACAAAAATCAGGCAAACACGCGAGATTCCACGAGAACGAAATTTGAAGCTCGCTCTCTGTAAAGTAGCGCGGGCACCTCAGTCGTCTTCAAGACCCAAGTCAACGATATGGATTTCAAGTCATTGGGATAATACCTGGTCAGTCTTCTGACGCCAGTTTTGGCTTCGTCTTCATCATGTCTCAGTCTCATCTTCCAGGCGGCATGCGCTGCTGCGTCGACCTTAAGCACTCCTTCGGCTCCCCACGTCTACGAAAGTGCTCCAAACGTCCTACGCGTCTGCATAGAGAGCAAGTAGCATCGGAATCCCTCCGAGTCATTTGTCTCGGCGCATCAATCCGGCTTCCTCGTCTACATTCCGATTGCATGAAAACCGCCCGACGAACGATTCGCCGTCAATCTACATCCATCTTGGCGGTCTATGACTGCGGCTGTCGTCTTCGCAAGTCCTTCGGGCGGCAAGGCAAGCGCAGTACTGCGAATCTCCCCATGCGATTGCGTCCACCCTAATTCGAATCCGACTCCTCTCCAGTCAATCTTCATTATCCGGCATCCGGAGGCGGCTCCCCCAGAACGACAATCCGCATTCATGAATCACTACCAACAGTCTGCCTTCTCTCTTCCCCAAACCGCCTATATTATATGTGTCATCTCTTCCGCCTCCGCATACACGCCGGCAGTAGGGAGCGCAGCGGCGTTGGCTTGGCGGTCCCAGACTAGACTGTCGCCCTCGGACGTTTTCTGGAGTTCAGGCTGCAGGACCAGCGAACTCAGCCTGTCCCGCGAGTCATACCCACGCACTGCAACGGATGCGATTCTTTGCCAGCCGATCTTCAGGATCCGGCGCACCAACGCGCCTCCCTCAAATCGACATCTCGCAGTCGAATCATCTTCGCCGTCTGCGTTCTCTTCCCCGAGAGCATCTTCCCCGCCGCCTCTGTGCACGGAAAGCGGCGGCGTTGGCGTATGCAGAAACCGGCGTTGACGCTGGACGAGTGATGACGTGTCGGATCCGTATACTGGATCAGGGATGAATGCCGCTGCGGGGTTCAAAGGAGGCGAAGGTATGCGGATCACATGGTGATAACGGGTGCGTCGTTCTTCTCGTCCGTGTTCGACGTGTCGGCTGATTCGCATGTATAGTCGAAGGATTGATTGGCTGCTGTACTCGTTGGAGAAGGAAGAAGTAGACTGTGACGAGGAAGGTGGATATATAGGTACGCTGCATACACATTCTCTGCTCGAGCCATCGCATGCTGATTATAGCATCCTATATCTCTAGGCTCGCTTTGACGGCGCTCCGACTGTGTGACCGACGATACGTTCGTCCGCCTACCCCTCCTGCGTATACGTATACTCGACCAACGAATACGGACTCCGCTCCTACCGGCGAGGACGCTGCGGCAGATCGTTCGTGTGGTCGTCATGCGGAAGGAAGGATGGGCCCGCAGGCGAATGGTCTACATACGCATACGGATCCACGGCGTCGCTGTGGGACGCGCGCAGACCCGTACACAACGACATCGTCATTGACCGCGTGGTGGTATAGTCCTTCCCTGCTCTTGCCACTGCCCCGTGTATGTGCTGCCGCTTTCCCGCCCCATTCCCGCGGGCCCACCAACGTAATCAGCATTCATCCAGCGTCGTCCCTGGGCTGTTACGCGCTACTTTCTGTCTTTCTGCTTGAAGATTCGTTGTACTCTTCGCGCCGTCGGGATCAGCAACGCACGTTGACCGAGTCATCAAACGGTCTCTACACCCGTCGCTCTCATCGCACGTACCGCCCGTTCTTTTGACCGCTTCCCTACCAATCTCCCCGACCGCCGGGTTGGGCGTCGATGCCGAGGGAGAGGTGGCTCGGGAATTCGGGCGGCGGCATCGGAGAGACGGTGTCGAGAGTAGTATATGCCCTCAGTGGCGCGCAGTCATTCTCGCGACAACGGGTGCGTCTTCATTGTCATCTATGTTCCACCTCTCGCTCATTCCCACATCCAATCCAAGGGGTGACTGCTCGTGCCGCGGGAAGGTGAAGATGTCTGCGTGCGCCGTGGTTAGCAATATACTCATCGCAATTGCGGTATGCGATGCACATACTACTCCCGTTTTGCTGCTGATTTTGCTTTCAACTACGAAGGAGGTCCGCGAATAATCGACCCCGCATCCCTTGACTGCTTCTCTTGAAACGATGCGTTGTCGACCCAAGCATGGAGCTACACAGCCACAGACATTTTACGAGGCTCTCCTCGAGTGTCATCATTAACGGAGGCGGTGGACCAATACGGCTGCAAAAGGGTATCCAAACGGAATCGCAGCGTCGCTGCAGTGTGAGATTGGGCCAGGGACATGTTGTGGGCGAGGGGTGACACGCTTCAAGTCGACGCGCCACTGAATGTCTGGATTAACGAGGCGGTGGTCCTTGTGCAGAGCAAGAGCAAGCCTTCGCCGGAACGTACCACATCGGCACCGTCAAGCTCATTGACCTTCCCTCTCCCACTCCTCTTCCACCGACCTTCATTCTCCCTCACCCATCGCCATCGTCACTCATCTTGTGGCCCGTCTCTGCCTTCAGCCGCCTTTCCAGCCGCCTTCCCTAACATAGGGAAGCTCAGCTCCCTCCCCCCTTCCTCTGCTTGGTTGCGGTTCTAGTGACCCAAACACATTCATCCATCCACCGATGATGGCCATGGCGTGACACACCTATCCGGGGACGCTGATATGTATAATAGGGGGACACGCGCGGGCTCGAGCCTTTCTTGTATTCTGGTATCATCTTCCACCCCCCTTCCCTAAGAACGCGTTCATCGTAGACAAGCCTAACACCGCCGGAGGGAGTGGTGGCGGGAATTTCCGATCCGTTTTCAATCCTGTCTTAATGACTCTGAATTTAATACTCATAATAAAACCTCGTAGGCATGACTGCTGCCGCGAGGGAGATGTCGTGTTCCTATGCAGCCAGCGGGTTCGTCTGTGTTACTGCTCGATTGATCTGCAACGCAGATGGAATCATCCGTAACACAGACTGGAACTCGCTGTACAACAAATCGTAGCAGAAATTGTATTCGCGCTCCTTTTCAAAATTCATATGGCAACAGTCCAACGTCCAATGTCTAAAGTAAGCTCCAGCCTCGTGGAGGCCGTAAGTATTCTTACTGTTCATATTGTACACCGCAGGTCACCAAACCAAAAGTTTGTGCTCTTGTACCTCCTAATAACAACTGCTGAAATTGTTTATATTGCCTGTTACAGGAGAGAATGTGCCTCCTTTGAATCTTGTGTCTTGCTGTTGAGATGATGGGAGCATTCAACGAAACTCCTACATAGGGGCCGATACTGGAAATGTCCAAAAACCAAACAAAAAAAACCAACAAAACTCCCAACAAAAACTACGTGTCTGGATGATAACACGGTAGGGCCAGTGAGCGCCCGGTATCACGTTCCGTCAATCGTCGCACTTCCTCTGTCAAACTTCTCAGCTGTTCCATCATGAGTGGTGCCATTTCAGCCTGACGCTGGTCAACTGTGACAAGGGGTTCTGGTGTCAAGTCGCGGATGACGCCGCCTTCATCTTCATCCACCAAAGTCGGGTAGTTCTGTTGTCGACGTCTGCGGGTTAAAAGTAGTGCAACCAAAAGGGCAGCACATAGGACTAGGCCTCCAACCACTCCGCCAACCACAGCAGCAACAGGTGATTTCTTTGCCGAAACTGGGGGTGGAGTGCTAGACTGGGGGGTGATGATGGAACTAGAAGACAATGACATTGAGCCTGAGGAGGCTGTGGAAGGCAGAGTCGGTGACGGTGCTGCAATGAGGGTCAATTGTGAAGGCCTGTCACATAGGACTAACTGCACGAACCACCACCACCTTGCTCTGAAAGTTCTGCAAACCCAACTGCTGGTGGATTGCCCTGCCTCAACACTGTATACACACCTCTCTGTAAGATGTGTTCATGACGTCTTAGGCAAATGAAATCAGATTGACTGACCAAGAATGCGTCTCCAAAAATCCAGCCAGGCTGATCTTCTGCCTGGTCCATACCTATAATTGCACCGAGGCATTGTCCTTCAGGCAATTCACCCGGCCCACGATTCAACTCTGCAGGGTCGAGGGTCCAACTGCGTCCTCCAAAGGATACTGAAACATTTAAGGTGGTGGAACATGCTTGAGAACAAAATGAAGCCCAGTTGAGTACAGCAGCAGTTCAACATACGATAAGTATAACTTCCAGGACTAAGGAGACTGGCTCCTGGAACTTGTGCCCAAATGGCTGCAACAGAGCTTGTTGGGCCGTAGAGAAATTGTGTTTCCATGTTGAAAGCGACATCATTGCGGCTTTGTGTGAGGGTCAACTCATGTCCTTGAATTGTAAATACTGCTCAAAGTGGAATTAAAAACATTGAATAATAAGCTGGATCGAATCAGAGATTGGGATACGCACTTGTGATATTGAGCACCCACGCTGAAGTGGATGTCAAATCCAAAAACTCAATGTCACCAGTATACAGTGATGAGTTTGTTCCGCCGAATGTGAATACTCCCGGTGTCAGCGCTTTCACAGTGCTAGTGTTGTGCACACGTGAAAGCCAAATGCCCATCTCCGGTGCATCAACAGGGTTGCTCGAAAGCAGGGATTGCCATAATGTGGGCAAATTTTGGAAGGAGGCGCTTGGAAAGCCGAGTCCAAAAACACCAGGCTCATTGTAGAAGGAGGAACTGGGGTCGGTCATAACTGGAGTGGATGGCTTGAATTCATAACTAGTCCAAGAAATGACCACGCACAAAATGATGCGTCCAAAACCGAGAAAGGACCCAAACTGATAACATCTGTGAAAACACTTCCTGGTGTGGAAGTGTTGTCAACCTGGATAGTTTGCGTGCTGGTAGATTTGTTCCGGGCAGACGATGACTTGGTGTAGTTGAAGACAGTCCGAACGCTGCCACCACTGCATGTTTTTTCACATCCAGAGATCAGGGTACCGGGAAGACTCAAAGAGAGTACAAGAGAGAGAGTTTGTGTCCTGGAAGAGATGAGCGCACTGAAAAATCACTATGGATAATTCACGAACGGTGTGCCAAAACTGATGGGGATAAGTTCTACCCCAGATACCTACAGGTCCTCTATGAGTATATGAGCCAGACTTCAATTGAGCATGCACACACATCGAGACTAAGACTGGCATCCATCCTGTTCCTTCGCTCTACACTGAGAAAAGAACGGGTCACAGCAGTGTCCGAATGAGGCAATACATGGTGAACAAGCGGAAGGTGAACAGGCTGTGCATATGCTGGGGAAAACAGGGAGACTATAGACCCCAGTACCGGCCAAATGAGTAAGAACATGGTGAGTGACCTTGAGAATGAGGGCGTGAGTGCCAAGTGGAGGGATTGACACAACATTCACCTCTTTCAGTGACGGGAGATGATCATGAAAACAACAGCGCTGGTCAGCAGGGGTGTTCATATTATTATAAACGGTGCCTGTGTGGAGGTAGTGTGGAGCGTGACCAGAGAGGCACAAGGGTGTTTTCCATTTTTATGTACTGCCCTGTGCCCAAGCGCCACCATGCTGAGAGGATCCTGTCATGTTCTGTACTATTCGCGGAAACATAGAAGGCTAGAGAGGCATCTTTGATTCAACTCCAATCATTTTCTAAGTCTTTTCTTAGACTCGTTGATACCAGTCACGTTTTCCGCCCGACGATGGTTGATGACAATCGATCAACCCGCCGGCGGAAAAGAGACTGGAAGATAATCACCGGGCGGTAGTACGGTTGGCCGTTTTAGCCGGCGGTTGTTTTGACTTAAAGAAATTTCGAGAGGTTGAAAATTCAAACTTGCTCAATCAAAAATCTGAGTAGACAGATCTATTCGGAACCACTCAGGTATGCTGCCTATATGGTTTTTAAACCCAAATTTCACCTAGTGGACGTGGTCTGAAGTAAAAAACAGTTGAATTTGCTGGACCGGATACCGGGCTTCATCACGTCATTCAGGTCATGCGCTGATGGTGAGTGATGGGACACAATTCCCACCAAAAATCTTGCTAGTAAATCGTCCATAGTACAGTCCCCTGGCATTCAACGGGGCTCAAATCAATAGAATGAGCAATTGAGGTTAATTCAAAGAGATCTGTCTACTCAGATTTTTGATTGAGTAAGTTTGAATTTTCAACATCTCGAAATTTTTCTAAGTCAAAACAACCGCCGGCTAAAACGGTCGACCGTACTATCGCCCGGTGATTATCTTCCAGCCGCTTCGCCATAGGGCTTTGATCGACTGTCATCAAACGCCCGTCCCTCGGCGAGCGGCTGGTTCGAGCCTAGTCTTTTCTCGATGTTCTAAATAGTCAAAATACTTGCTTTTTTTTTTTTTTGTTACAGTGGTTGACTTCCCATGAGCCTAAATACTTGTTCGCGAATATCTGAGGGGTGCTAGCGATGTTGGCATCGGTTCTTTGATGGCATGAAAATAATCCTACTCTATTCCCTCAACTTGTTTGACGAGTAGAATCTAGATAAGTTTATCAGAGATTTTCCTATGGAGCGCCAGCATGCCAGGAGGCCCAAGCAATCAGAAAAGCAAAATGTCGCACTCTAGTGGGGAATAATGACAGTATGACATCGAGCACAAGGTTTACAGCTAAATTACATCAGACGTCATAGAGCAGCAGATGTGATCAAAATGTACCATCATTCTGCCTCGCTATCATTTCGACATTGCCTGTTGTGGTAGCACTGAACTGCTGCTCATAATGTCTGGGTTCGAGACTAACCTCGAACCTGTGACAGTTACCTGTCCTAAGCCAAGAAAACTCTTGATATACAAAAGTTTTTGTTTCTGATAATTCTACTGCAGTGCATCAGCAGGTGGGGTTGTGAGCTCAGCTACGGGTGATTTGAGAAGTCCAGGGACTGTACAGTACAGTACTCTAGTGCCCCTGTATTGTCTGTTACTCCCTGGGCCTGGTGTTCCCAAGCGGGACCGTGCAATGCAATCTACCTACCTATCAAGCTCCAGAACCCCCCATCAATCCTTATCTTTGATCCCCCTTGGCATCCACAGACATACTTACCACATGAGCCTGAATCTAGACTGGTATCCGGATTTTTTGTTTACTGTTTGTTGACATCAGCAAAATAAACAATTCTCGGAAATGGTTGAAAACCCGAGTCCCAAATTATGATATTTCAGTAACGACTGCCATTGCCGCTGTAAATGTCCAAATAAACTCATGAAAGAACTACACATTTGGATGATAACTCGGAGGAGCTATTGACTCCTCAGGATCACGTTCAGTCATTCGTCGCACCTCCTCTGTCAAGTTTCTCAACTGTTCTATCACCAACACATCTGCAGCTGCAGCTGGCAAGGAAGCACTTTCTCCACTGGCACTCTTGCCAGGCCGAGTTGCTGAAGTTGAACCAGGTTCAATCCAATATGGGTAGTTCACATCCCCATTCACTTCGAGCTTTCTCTTGAATCGGCGTTCTGCTGAATTGAATGGTGCCATTTCTGGATGCTGGTCAACTGCGACAAAAGGTTCTGGTGTCAAGTCGCGGATGACGCCGCCTTCATCTTCATCCACCAAAGTCGGGTGGTTCTGTTGTCGACGTCTGCGGGCTAAAAGTAGTGCAACCAAAAGGGCAGCACATAGGACTAGGCCTCCAACCACTCCGCCAACCACAGCAGCAACAGATAATTTCTTTGCTGAGACTGGGGGTGGAGTGCTAGACTGGGGGGTGATGATGGAACTAGAAGACAATGACAAGGAGGCTGTGGAGGGCAGAGTCGGTGACGGTGCTGCAATGAGGGTCAATTGTGAAGGCCTGTCACATAGGACTAACTGCACGAACCACCACCACCTTGTTCTGAAAGTTCTGCAAACCCAACTGCTGGTGGATTGCCCTGCCTCAACACTGTATACACACCTCTCTGTAAGATGTGTTCATGACATCTTAGGCACATGAAATCAGATTGACTGACCAAGAATGTGTCGCCAAAAATCCAGCCAGGCTGATCTTCTGCCTGGTCCATACCTGCGATTGCACCGAGGCATTGTCCATCGGACACACCGTTTGAGGGAAAATTCAGCCCTGCCGGGTCGAGCGTCCAACTGCGTCCTCCGAAGGCAACTGTAACATTTAAGTCGGTGGAGCATGCTTGGATGAAATAAGGACCGATTGAGCCTGAGTGTAGCAGGAATCTGACGTACAATATTGATAAACTCCAGTGCCAACTACAAAGGCTCCATCAACCTTTGCCCAAATAGCAGCAACAGAGCTTGTTGGACCATAGATCCCATTTGTGGCCACATCAAAAGCGACATCATTGCGGCTTTGTGTGAGGATTACCTCATGTCCTTGAATTGTGAATTCTGGGAGCAGAATTGGAGCAGAAGAGCAATGAGCTTAATTAAATTCGACAAGAGTTTCGGCATACACACTTGTGATGTTCAGTGCCCACGCTGAAGTGGATGTCGAATTGAAAAACTCAATGCCACCTGTATACAACGACGAGTTTGTTCCGCCGAAAGTGAACACTCCCGGTGTCCCCACTTTTGAGAAGCTAGTGTTGTGCACACGTGAAAGCCAGATGCCCATCTCCGGTGCATCAACAGGGGTGCCTGAAAGAAGGGACTGCCATAATGAGGGCAGATTTTGGAAAGAGGCACTAGGGAAACCGAGTCCAAAAATGCCAGCGTAGTCGTAGCTGTCAATTACAACTGGAGTGGGTAGCCTAAATCACATGAAACTCCTCCAAGAAAGGACCACGCACAAAAAGATGCATCCAAAATAGAGAGTGGACCAAAGCCTATCACGTCTGTGAAGACACTTCCTGGGATGGGAGTCTCACCAAGCGGTGTGATAGCTTGTCTGCTGGTAGATTTGTTCCGCGCAGACGATGAGTCGATGTAGTTGAACAGACTCAAGTTGCTGCATGATTCATTGCATCCGACAACCATGGCACCAGGAAGACTGAAGGAAAGTTCGAGAGCGAGGGTTTGTGTCCTGGAAGGGATGAGTGCCGCGAGAAATTACTACGGGATTCACGCACGGTGTGCCGAAACTGATGGGGATGAGGTGTACCGAAGGTGCCTGCGGTCCCTGACTCCTCTGTCAGTAGGAGTCGGATTTTAATTGAGCACCCACGTACTACGGGACTGAGACTGGCATCGACCCTATTCCTTTGCTCGACACCGAGAAAAGAACGGGCCACAGCAGTGTCCGAATGAGGCAATACATGGTGAACAAGCGGAAGGTGAACAGGCTGTGCATATGCTGGGGAAAACAGGGAGACCATAGACCCCAGTACCAGCCAAATGAGTAAGAACATGGTGAGTGACCTTGAGTGTCAGGAAGGCTGTGAATGAGGGCGTGAGTGGAGGACATTCATCTCTTTTAGTGACAGGAGATGATCATGAAAACAACAGCGCTGGTCATCAGGGGTGTGCATATTATTATAAGCGGCGTCTGTGGAGGTAGTGTGGAGAGTGACCAGAGAGGCACAAGGGTGTTTTCCATTTTTATGTACTGCCCTCCGTGCCCTGTGCCCATGCTGAAATTATCATGTCAGGTCCCGTACTATCCGTGGAAAAATGGAAGTCTAAGTCTAAGGCTAGAGAGGAATCTTTGATCTGTAAAGTTCCGACCGTGCGCGATTTGAGAAGGACTTTCGCGCGGATAATTCTGTTCAGAAACCCGGGTTTCCGAATCTTTGTGCAGAAACCCGGGGTGCAAAGACCCTTCCCATTTGGGAAGGTGATTGCCCGAGTCTGCCGAGATCGGCGCCACAGGCGGCAACAATGCTGAACGTTGGTTTGACCTCTTCAGACGCTTTTATTGGCGCCTCAGTCTTGAGTCTCAGCAGTGTATGTCCCAAATTGCCTTGGGCCTGTCGCTGATTCGTGAATTCTGTCGTAGCTCAGATTGCCGCCTGCGTGCCGACCGAGTCGCTATTTCCTCACCCGGTGAGTCTAGCAGCCTTGCAATCAGTATAAAACATATTACAATTCTGTAACAGGTAGTATCAATCCTCCAGATGCTTTGAATGAGGTCGCAAGCTGCCTCAAGAAAAGATATGAGCGTGCTCTGTTTGACATCAAGCTGTGCCGACCGGTCGTTTCCCCGGCATTCCTCTGAATCAAAATAGACTCACGGTGAAGAGCAATAGACAACGCGTCAGAAGTCAGATATGGTACCCACAATCCTTGTCCGAATGCAAAGAATAATGAAGACGTTGTTGCCGACTTAGCCGCGTTGAATGTTCGCTGATGCCATCGCATCGACGTAACCGGGTTTCTGGCCAGAATCTGTTCAAAGTTTGTGCGGGGGGTTTCCGCAAAATTGCCTTATATGGGGAGGGTTTCTCCCTGCACCCCGGGTTTCTCAACAGAATTATCCCTTTCGCGCCTCTAGTACCTAATAAGTACTGTACTATACGACGGAGCAGAGACAAGGAACTTCGGCAACTTCCGGTTCACACGCCCAATCAAAATGCCTTTTTGCTTTACCCACTTGCCTGCCAATGCAGTTTCTTAACTTTTGAACCGAATGACCGCGAGATCACTCCGCCCGGCGCCAAGTCTCTAGATCTACCCTTGACGCGGACCACGTTCATCCTGACATCCTGGCTCCGAATTGCCGGTGGACTCGTGAGTCACCAAACTTGGCGCCCGGTCTTGTGAAGACGAGACTTGAAGTCAAGAATAAGTAGTATGGGCTCCAAGTCATCAAGATGCTACGGATTTGAGTTGTCCATGCGCATCGATGGTGCGTACGATCACCCAGTCTTAATCTAGTCTTCATCATGCCTGAAGTCAATTTTGAAATTTCCAGGCGCTACTGTGTTGGCAATAAGGACTCCTTGGGTGACCCGCTCCAAACACACACGGGGCCTGCTTAAAAACTTTGGAATGAACTGTCTCCACGCCTTAACTCGACTTTCTTCACTACCATTTTCAATGGCATGAGGACCGCTCAGATTTGGGCTCTATAACGAACGGCGCCTCGTCAACGTATCAGTGTCTTGAGGCGGCCGTCGTCTTTACAGGTCAACTCGTCCTGCACTGTTTTGACCATGATATTGGCGTTGACATTAGCAGAACGACGCGTTAACGCTCCTGGGTCGAGGTCGAATTCGTATATAGGATCTGGGATGGATGCTGCTGCCGTGCCCGAATATTGTGCACATCGCATGATAAAACCGGGTGCGTCTTGTTTTTCTTCCGCGGTCGACGTGTCGTCTGATCCACATGTCCGGTCGCAGACTCGAAGCATTGACTGCTTTCGCTGTACGTTCAGGATTCATGAATGAGACAAGGGAGGGAGAGATGCGAATGGGCTCCGTCGGCTTCAGGCTCGATCAAGCGTCGGTCGGCCTTGACTGTGAGCGTTTCTCTCTGTTTCTCGGAACCCGCTCTTATACTGCATTCGAGGTCCTCATTCGCTGTGCCACGTATATCCTCCATCGCCAGGAACGTAGTCCGGCCTTCGTCCTAATCTTCCTCATCGGTGTGGCACCTTGTATGACTCATCGGTGTGGCACCTTGTATGACGGCCGGCGATGTCGTCGTCGCTAAGTAGTATCTATTCTCAGTGCGCTACATCGTCCGTATCCTCGTCTGTCTCCGCTGATATCTTGACGCAGATACCAGACTTTGTGCGACGCCGCAGCGACGATATCTATGGTCATCTCTGTCACCTAGCGTTGGTACCGGTGCGTCGGCTTTCCCGCGTGCACGGAGCTCCGTTGGTCAAGCTCGCATTCTCCCGCTCTTCCTGCTGGATGCACTCACACTCTCTACAGGCCTCCGCCGACTCATTCGGATCGGATGCTCTACATACTTGAATCATCCTCATGCACGGGCTTCGTTGATTCCGTCTTGATTGTGAGCCGTACTTCCGCTTCTCGGAATCCGCTTTCATCTGGTCTTACTAGCCCCCCGCCGCGGCGCGTGTACCCGACATCCCCATGCTGTCCTTCGTCCCCGATCTTCTTCGTCGACGGATGATGGCCAGCGGTGTCTTCGTTGCTGAATCATGTCTATGTGTGTTATGCCTTTCGTCTGCTCGTCTGTTTTAGCTGATATTTTGACGCAGATTGACATTAGTATATTCAAAATCCCGTCGTCCGCTCCTGAACTTCTTACAGCTCCGTCATTCAAGCCCGTTCAGAGCCCCGCCTGATGCCATAGCGTCTAGATCTTCGCTTTCGCGTCCGTCAAGATTCTAGTAGTTTTCTTGCAAACATCCGAGTAGAGCGCCTCGCTCATGCGTGTCTCATCGTCGCCTCGCGCCGCCGAGAGGCTGTCGGATCTTGTTCTCTTAAAGATGGTTCCGCTACTCAAGTCATGGACTTGTGTCAACAAGACCCAATCCAAGGCTTCCAAACTGTTTTCGCTCGGCGGGGGCCATTGCGCCAGCTGGTGCTGCCACAATCGGTACGTTCCGCGCTTGGTATTCTCGTATCTATCCGCTGACACCTCAACGCAGATTAGTCTTGTCTCGAAGGCTTCATCGTCACCGCTGCGCACCCATACCACCACCACGCTCTTCATCATAGCACCATGCAATCTGACTGGTGCTGACTTCATCGCTACATATGCATAGCATTCATTGATCTCTGTACGTTTTTCTCCTCGATACCTCTTTTCGTCTTGTCGTTTCTTTTTGCTGAGATTGCGACGCAGGTCTCGAAGGCTTCTTTATTCAATTTCGTCAAGATATCTTCCTCAATGCATGACGTGTGGCCTTCCGCGCATACGGTGCCACGTCGCTTGTCGTCGACTGTCAAGATCTCAGCTTGAGTCTCTGAGACCGACCCCTTCAATGCCCGCATCCTCCTTCTTTTTGGTGTTGCTTGTCTTCGCCGCTGCAAGTCTCACGGAGATCAAAACTGCGGATTTGCGAGTCGACGATGCACGCAATCCGAGCGCCGCCCAGGCCGCGACCCTCAGCACTGCACTTGCAAGCATTTCCGAGCAGAGTCCTTGTCTGATCTTGTCAAGACGAAGGTTTCCCTCCTCAAGTCTCAAGCGTACATGTTTCCTCGCTTCTAATTAATGGCTTCCGGGGTACCAAGCCCGACTTCTTCTACGTATCTCCTACGTCGCTATATTCTTGAATTCGATCCATTCTACATGTACATCGCTGTAGCAGATTACTGCGCGTCTGTACTAAATTCCGCTTTTATGAGCACGTAGTAGAATTCAGGCTCAAAATCTACACTTTGAGTTGATATACAATGTTTTACTTTTGCCTGCGAATGTGTACCTCGAACAGTAAGCTGACTCATTCTCGCTTCTTGGGGAGGAGGAGAGGGTCGATGGATTGCCATATTTGGGCAAAGGCTTACCAAATCGGGACTTCATACAAGGCCTGATAATGAGTTGTTGCAGAGCATCAATGCGGCTTCAGCGTACTCGCCGTATACTTTCAGTAGTTTTTAGCTGCTTTCCGCATCATTTGGATTTGGTGCTTGGGTAATCCAGGTAAAATATACTTACGCCTCTCGAAAACCACACATTCTAAAGAGCTGTCGCTTGCCGCAGTCTGAATTTCTGAAGCTCGAGAAATTCCAAGCGATCGGGACAGTCAGATAATCAACAAAATCTATGTCAATGCTTATTTCAAGTTACAGTGTTTGTGTTCTAATCATCGCAGTTGCACTTCGTCTGCTTCAATCCGAGTCATCGGAATCTTCACTCCTACAGATCATTCTGAGTTACGAACTAAAACACTGAGAAGAGGGTACATACCAAGATTTGATCTTGCTCAACCTTTTGATGCGAATATCTAAGCCCTCTTTCATCAAAGCGTTGAGACGTGCTGCAATGGTTGGGTGTGGCATCGGATCCAGGGCGCCTCTACTGCGAATGAGCCGGAAAGAATTGAGCCTGGGCATGCTACCTCTAGCACGACACCGAGTAGAGAGCATATCGGTTAATTCCATGTACGGTATGACGGTGCGGCAATGCGGAAGGTGAAGAGAATGCATATGTGGTAAAAATGTGGGATCCGTTGCGATTAGAGTGAAGAGCTGTGCGAGTTCAGTTGGTTCCCAGTTTACACGGGGCAGAATCAATTGACGGATTCCGCTCATTCCAAGCAGGGCTAGGAGCGCCGAATTGTAATGGCAATCGATTGTAACGGTTTCGACTGCGCATTGAGAACGCACGATCAAGGCAACCAGAGCCTCCGCATCGCCGACCACATAAGATTCCGACCTAAAGTTGAGGGTGATGAGATTGGGAAGGGTGATATAACGAAGGTTCTCCATAGCCCAGGCAAGATTATTCGGGATAAGAAGTTTGTGGACACGATTCAGGGTGACTGGTTGCGGTCGGAGGTAAGGGTTCAAGATGGATGCAGAACATTGGTACAGGTCGACGGAAAGTTCCTCGAGGTTCGGAGTCTGGTGTAGGACATCAATGCCATGACGGACTTTCTGGCCGTACAAAGTGAGGTGTGTGAGTTGACGCCAAGGGATGAGAATCTTGGAAGGAGGGAAATATTGTAGCTTGAGTTGTCGAAGTTCTGGGGCGTCACGGAATGCCGAGACATCGCTAACAGCGGCTTCTTCGTCATTCCTAGCCCCTTCGCAAATACACAATTCTCGTAGAAGCGGAATATGACCCTCCAGGCTGTCAATAGAAAATGAGCTAGGTGTCTGTAGAGTGCATGTAAAGGAGCGCCATCGAGAAGAGTACTGTATGGTGCGATTGCGGGTAATAAAAGCGCAGTTTGCTTTGGGTCCGCTTTACCGGCGAGATCCAGATACAAGGGGCGGTTACCTGCGCGAGGAAGCCAGCACTCGAGGAGTTTCCGCCAGTCAGACGGCTTCTTCTGGGAAGAGGGTGCGTGCACGCAGCACCAAAAAGAGGGCGTATAGATAGAGATGGAGCGCCAAGCTCTGCAGACATGTGATAGGAAGAGAGGTCCAGCACTTTTCGCAGTGGCTAAATTGACGAGCGGGAGGTCGTCGTGATGGGCTACAGAAAATTCGTTTATATGATGAACGAAGATCTCCAATGTGATGTCGACAGGAATCTCCAGGATCGGACACACGAGGGATTCCAGAGTTGGTGCGGTGGTTCTTTGCTCTGCTTTCACGCCTTGGAGCGCCTCTGCGCAACGAAGATTCTCGATTTGGACATGGGTTTTGAAGGGAGGAGTGCTGATTATGGAGTCAAAAAGAAAAGGATGAGTGTCGATATCCGGGGGTGGCGACTCCATGAGCTGATGACGAGGCCGACGAGGGAGAAGGCAGGAAGAAGTGCGTGACGAAGCTGTGACCAGTACCAAATTTGCCCACTTTCTATCCAAAACGGGACCTGCTCGTTGAAGCAGACACTGGCTCCAAATTAAATTGATCGTTCCGCTGGGAAAATCCGGTATGAAACGAGATTCTATTGAATGTGAATAATTTTCGACCTTGATTCCAAGTACTACAATGCTCGGTGTGTAATATCGCGGAGCAGAATGCACGAAAAACTCAAGAAAAACTACGCTCTGGAACGCAGACGTTTATAATGGCTCGTCTAGCACGGTCTAGGGCACCGAGATTATCACTGTAGCTCAATCAATAAAAAAGCAAGCCAAAAAAATCACGCTAATTTACCAAAACTTTCCAATGATTCAGGCTTTGTATGCGAATGTCGAGTCCCTCGTCTGTCAAGGAACTGAGTCTGGCTTGTAGCGCGGCGCTCGGCTCGTCATCTGTGTCCCCTCTTTCCCGGATGAAGCGAAACGATTCAAGTCTTGCCACACCCTCTGGATTTTTCCATCTGGCGGAAAGCAGGTCGACCACTTTCGCATACGGTATGATAGTCTCGCAGTAGAGAAGATGCAGGGACCGGAGGTTTGGCAAGAAGGTCGGATCGGAAGTGATTTGAACTAAGAATTGTTCAAGGTTCCATGTATTCCAGTCAATGTTATAAATGGTAAGCTTGCTGACGTTCCCCGTTGCCTCCAAAGCGGACATTGCGACTCTGAAATCGCAATGCAACGAAAGAGAGTCCAGAGTACACTGCGAGCGTTGCAGAAAGGCGCGAAAAACCTCGACGTCATCTTCCCTGGAATATTCCGACATGATTTCGAGCGAGCGCAGACCGTGGAGTGTGAGATAGGGAAGGTAACTCCGAGTCCACTCGAAGTCGTTTGGAAGCCGAAGCTCACGCACATGGTTCAAAGTGACTGGGATTAGCTGTGTTTCACCCAGCGGGCCCTGTAGATCAAGAGAGATGTCTTCGAGATTCGGGCTCTGATGCAGAGCTTCAATGCTCTCGGCGATGTTCTGGCCGAACAGGGTGAGATGCGTGAGCTGAGCGAATGGAAGAGAGATCCATCGCAGCGGAAGGTAGCTGATCTCCACTTTGCGAAGCTCGGGTGCTTCAGAGAATGTAGCAATTGGAGTCATTTCTGACTCGTCAATTTCTGTCTCGGGCGTCCACCAAATTTTCAATCGGCGAAGGAGAGGTAAACGGCCACGAATCGTATCAACGGGACACGATGTAGGCGTGGGCAGGCAGCATTCCAAGGCGCGCAGTTGTGAAGAGTACGGAGCAACTGTAGAGTGAAGGAGGGCGGTTTGGATGGGGTCGCGTGCAAGATCCAAATACAAAGGCTGGTTACCGGCACGGGCAAGCCAGTATTCTAGAAGGTTCCGCCAGTCTGGTGCAATTCTCCCACTGTAGGACGCTCGGACACCACACCAGAGTGAAGACATATTGATCGCGATGGATCGCCAAGCCCTGCAAACTTGGGACAAAAAGAGAGGTCCGGCGCTCCTCGCGTTTTGTAAATCGACCACTGGTGACTGAAGCCACTCGCCAAAAAGCCCGTCAAGATGTTGTGCAAAAATCTCGGCTGTGATTTCGACGGGAAGTGTCAATATCGGATACACGATGGATCCCAGTGCGTCTGCAATGATTTTTCGCTCCGCTCCCACTCGCGCAAGCCGAGCATGGAGTTCCTCAATTTCGGCGTCAATGTCGCATAGACGCTCTCTCAGCGCAGAGTTAGAAGAGTAAGGGTCAGAATATGGGTCGTGCGCTGGCAGCATGACAAGCAAGAGGGAGAAGAGAAGGCAGTGACAAAGTGTGACTGACCAAATTTGGGCATTCTCCTTCCAAAACAGGCGCTGAAATGTGCTGGTCCCCAAGGTTGATGTCGGAAATACCAACTGTATTTCAGTCGCAACAAAATCGCTTACTCGTGGATCTCATCTGTGATCTGTATGAATCGTCCGCCGATTCCTTCCCGCTTTTTCTCTCTTTTATTCTAGCCGCTTGCCAGCTGCGACTCGGAATAAATAATGATTGACAGTAAACTTATGAAATACAACAGCTCCGACCGGTCGACCTTCGCAATTCGGTCTGACTTTATACAACTAATTTCCGAATTTGCCGATTACTCGAAATGTAGGTTATTCTTTCAAAGATACGCGAGGCCACAGAGCAAGACATAGAGTACATACTCAGACAATAGCCGCTCTGCGTAACACAGAAGTTGATTTCCAGCGACAATCTAAATCACTCGAAGAACGGTTTCCTGACATCATACTGCGTAGTATATTAGCATGATGATCTCCAAGCACAAGAAGATAATGATTAACTTACCGAAAACTCGTTGCCCGATGCAAGCAAACTTTCGATTTGAATCTCCAAACCGTCATCTTTCAATACTCGGAGTTTTTCTGCTATAGCAGGATCGGGGGTTTCATCGGGAATGCCGTCGACCTCGTCATTTCGGATGAGGCGAAAGGAATGAAGTTTGCGGGGGGAGCTATGCCACCTGGAAGCCAGCATGTCGGCTAGTTCGGTGAAGGGGATGACAGTGTTGCAAATTGGGATGTGCAGAGACCGCATATCGGGTAAGAAGTGAGGAACCGTAGCAATGTGACGCATGAACGCTGCCAGTTCCTGTCGTTTCCATTCAAGGGACGGAAACGTCAAGTTCTTGACTTGATTCATCGCCAACAGGACGTGCATAACGGAGTGGAAGGTAGAAGAAAAAGAAAGAGACTGCACGAGACACCGGGACCGTTGCAGAAAGGTGGCTAGTTGTGCCTTGCCACTGGAATGCCGTGACTCGACATGGAGACTGATGAGGCGGGGAAGTACAATATAGGGAAGAAGATCCACGGTCCAGTCTGCAAGGTCGGTATTATTGATTTGAAGCTCACGCACGTTGCGGAGCGTGACTGAGACTGGTCGCTCTTCGTGAGATCCTCCCCATTCAATGGAGAGTACCTCGAGATGGGGCATTTCGCCGACAACTTTGATGCATTTGGGGATGTTCCGACCAGATTGACTATGCAGCGTCAGATGTGTAAGTTGCGGCCAGGGAAGAGTGATCCATTCGGGCGAAATGAGAACAATCGTCGCTTTGCGAAGCCTCGGTGCAACTGAGAACCCAGTAATTGGGGAAGTCAGGTGTCCCTCAAAGCCATGTGTGTACACCTTGATCTCCAGCTTGCGCAAAAGTGGCAGACGGCCACGAAGGCCATCGACGACGGATGAAGTCCGAGCGGACCACCGCAGACAGCAAGAAAACGTTGCCCACTGCTCCGCATATCTGGCTACGACAGAGGGTATCAGCTCTGGCTCCCGGTCATCATCGCCTGGGGATTCGAGCTTGAGATGCAAAGGATAATTTGTAGTCGTACGCGCTAACCAAGACTCGAGGAGTTTCCCCAATCCAGACGACCGTTCCGACCTCCTCAGGCGCGGTGTCTGCACGCGGCTCCATAAAGCAGGCATATTTAGAGCAATTGCCCGCCAAGTCCGGCAGATCTGTGCCAAAAAAAGTGGGCCAGCAGAGGTGGCAGATTCCAATTCGACAAGGCAAAGGTGAGAGTCTTCGTCATCTGCCACCTCAGGATCTTGCAGTCCGTCGACATGATGGGTGAAAATCTCGGATGTGATTTCGATGGGGAGCGTAAGGATAGGGTATACAACGGAGTCTAGAGCGGCTGCAATAAGTTTTCGCTCTGCACTAAGAGTCTCGATTCGAGCGTGCAATTTCGCGAGTTCCGCATCAATGTCGCCCAGGCGGGCTCTGAGAGCGGATGTAGACAGATCCGAGTCAGCGCCTGGGTGTTGGTGGGCTAAATGCATGCGGCTCATCGGTGTGAAGCGAAAATTGAGTGAGAAAGCAATGAGAAAGAGCAAGAAGGACGGGAAAAAGCGAGGTCACATCGTGACATGTCACCCCGGCGAACACTTAGGCTTTGCGGCCTTTGGCTTTGCCAAATCGATCGGGACGGCGACAACGCAACCGACGACCATATTCAAGCTAACTGTTCGATACGACTTCGTCGACGATACACGTATTTTTTGAGTTACGATACTTAATGCCAAGCTCCAAAGGTCAATCCTAAATTTAAAATTCTCTAATCGTTCTGTTTGATTTATTCGCCTCATAGCGGCGGTCCCAGTTCAAGCACCATATAAGTATCACTACGTTTGCCGCTGCTTTTCTTGCGTTTCGAGAGTCAGTTATTATGGAATGGGGTTCTGGCCCCGTGAGAAGACGCAGTCAGCATCGAGAATTGTTTGTGAGGTGATACTGTAATTTCATGAGCAACAGAATCAAACCAAAATTGAATAGAGATACCGGGGATTCAATCTTACGCTTGGTCATGGTCTCGATTCGGATATCAACCCCGTCGTCCATCAACGCCCGAAACTTGTCCAACACGGAGGCGTCTGGAATATAATCCACACACCCGGCTTTCCGGATGAGGTGGAAAGTCTTCAATCTGGGCGCGTGTCCTCGGCGATTGTACCATCTCGCAGAAAGCATCTCGGCTATTTCAACAAACGGTATGGCCGTCTCGCAATCTGGAAGATACAGAGACTCTAGATTTGGCAAAAAGTCGGGGTTCGTGGCGATACGGACAAAGAACTTCGACAGAGTACTGTTAAACCAATTCGCATGCAGGGTGACTGTGCTGGCCATATCGGTCATTGCCAAGGTGGACAGTGCGATGTCTTCGTACCGACCACCGCAGACCACAGACTCCACAACGCAATGGGACAGTCTGAAAAGGGCGAGCACCGCTGCTACATCGCCGTCCTGTGCGGGCGATGATGATGACCTGATGTCGAATGTCGTGAGTCGGGGAAGCGTGAGGTAGTGAAGGAATTTCGAAAATCGCTGGAATGCGTTTGGAAGCGAAAGCTTGCGAACATGGTGGAGAATGACTGGCGTTGGCGGAACCTCGCCAGGACGTTGACGGAGGTCAAGGGAGAGTTCTACAAGGTTCGGAGTTTGATGCAGAACTTCGATAGCGCAGGCGGTACTCTGGCCGAATAGAGTAAGATGTGTGAGCTGAGCCCAGGGAAGGGAGATGGAGTCTGGTGGCAAGTGACAGAGCTGAACTTTTCGTAATTCGGGAGCTTCGAAGAATGCCGTGACAGCATCACCGGGGGCGTCGATATCCTGGCGCCGAACATCCAATTCGCGCAGGAGGGGAATGCGACCTCGGATGGTGTCGATTGGGAACAAGACAGGTGTATTTAGATAGCATCTCAATACACGCCATCTTGGGGAATAGGAAGCGATTGAGGGAAACAGCAGTCGAGTTTGGACGTCGCGATGTTGCAAACCCACGAAATCTAGATAAAGCATATGACTGCCTGTGCGCGAAAGCCAGCAATCAAGGAGTCTCCGCCAGTCAGGCCCGGGTGGGTTCTTTTGTAAGGACGTGGCTCGTATGCGATTCCACAGGGAAGGCATCTCAACCGCAATGGAGCGCCATGCTCTGCAGACGTGGGAGAGGCGAAGTGGACCCGCGTGGCGTGCCCTCTCTAGATTGAAAACAGGAATCTGCAGCTTGCCCGCGTCGTCAAGGAGGTCATCAAAGTAATGCGCAAAGATTTCGGTTGTGATGTCGACGGGAAGGGAGAGAATAGGGTATACGATGGCGTCCAAAGCAGTCACGATCAATTTTCGTTCTGCTTCGAGGCCCTCGATTTGCGCATATAGATTGTTGATTTGGAGAGAAAGTTTCGTGAGCCGGTTTCGGAGTGACGGATTGGAAGTAGTAACGACGTCTGGAGTAGCGGAATCCATGGCAGGAACGAGGACAGACAAGTCAAAAGGCAAGCTGCGTGGAAGCTGAGCTGGCCTGACTCACCTAGACTCAGAGTGTGGCGAAACGAGTGACCGTATGTGACAAGTGCCCAATATGGGAGAATAATTGCCAAATCCGGATGTCTTCCTCGACCTTCGCCCTCCGGTCACCTTTATTATGGATTCCAAGCCACCACAACACAGATACTAAGTAAATAGGAGTACCCAAAGGTACGAGGGATGCATTACCACAGCAACAAGTGCTACGATCATCGTCTATATGCAATAAAGGCAGCCATGGGACAAGTACCACGAATGATGTCGTTTTTGACAGAGAATAGACGCTCGTATGCCACAAGCCTCTGCAGCGGGTGCACAGTAGCCGATGCTCCGTCACAGACATGCAGAATATCGCTCGTACCGAGAGCCACGGATTTTCCGATAGCAAGGCCACCCAGGAGACGTATCAATGCGGGGAAGCGCTCCATTCTCAGCGCGGGCACTTGAGGGAGCGGGTTGAGGCAATGCCGGATCTGCCAGCTGTCATTACCCGCGACCGCGACAAAGCTGCTCGAGAGAAGAAGAGAGTCGGTCTTAACCTCTTCATATGATAGCAGAAACATCCTGACACCCTGGCAGAGAAACGAAGGGCGGAAACGTGGATTTAGCAAGCGTGGAAAGCGTATGAACTGCTTCGGGTACGTCCCATGCGCCAATGATACGTGTGCGTCGCCGAGGTGGGTCAAAACATAACGCGCTGCATGACGCAGGCGTAATGCTCAGATACATGGCGTTTTGAGAAAGCCCAGATCGATTTCCAAGGCCGAATCGCGACATCGCACTCCGTCGCGAAAAACCGATGGACTCGATATCAGCACCAGCTATCCCAGTGCAGCCAAAACGCTCGTTCCCCCGGACCCTCAGCGCCTTTAAAGCCCCCTTGCGGCTATTCCTAGCGGCCACTCAGCACCGGCTCCACGCAGATTACCGACATAGGGGCGGCATACGGTGGTCCGTTGGTGCTGCTGCTGCTGCCGGGCAAGTACTCCTAATCTGCTTCCTTTCCTCATCCGTTCGTACAAGGCCGCGTGAGTAGAGCCGCGAGATCTAGAGCTTTGCGACGAAACGAGACTGCGCTCTCTCACCGCGAATCTCCCGAGATTTGGGAAGGCGCGGAAGAGTGGTCGGGAAGGGCATTGGGGACGATAACGGTACCGGTCCCGTTAGCGGAGCGGACGCGAGATGCTGGACGCGGAAAGGGGGACAGGGAGCGGAAGGATGGAGTTGCGGCAGGACCTGCATGAGAGGTCGGTATGAATCGCCCACCACGGCAGCAGAATGGCGCCACAGCCGCGGCGCGCACACGATCTCATTATTGCCGCCTTCACCTCGCCTCCACCTCGACATTGTCCCACCCCAGCACGCGCATCAGGGCGAGAAGAAGGAAGGCGGCGCGGAGCATCTCCTCAACAAAGCTCCAACTGCAGAGGCACAAATGGCTGCCGGGATTGAGAGCATCGGTGCTTCGGGTGGATCGTGTATTCCGCCGAGCAACGAGACTTCATGAGAGCACCGACGATGCGTCGCGCGTGCGCCAATGCCACCACCTGCGCCATCATACGGTGCCCGAGCGTCAAAGAGAGAAGGTGCACGTAGGGGTGAGACGAAGAAGATGGCGTTCGCGCTGACTGTGAAGTCGACAATGAGCCTTCTCAGGATCGATCTGAATCTGAAAGATAACAAGGACGTGAGGGGCATAGGCGGTGCGGAGATGAGATTTACCTTCATCCAAGGGAACTGTAGCCGAGAGGGAGCCATCTCTGCGCAGACGAACGACGTATGGTTATCGCAGCATCCGCAAAGGCAAGGAAGGAATGTCCGGAAATGTCCGTAAGAATGTTTCTAACAGTGACTGTATCGCGGAGGGTGACAGCGCGAAAGGCTACGAAGCAATGGATGAGCTGCATAAGACCTCTGAAACGAGAAACTTAGTACTCACCGAAACGAATTTTCGTCTCCTTCTCCCACTCGAGGAATGCCTCGCATGCAGACTAGAGGGAGAACACTAGGGTCAAAACCGTGTCGATGGGGCAGAGCAAAGACGCATCGCGGCACTTCAAGCTTCCAGCTTCACCCTCTTCGACTCTGGACATCGTAGCGCATCGTGCGTTGGGGTGTCGTCAAGTCCGCGTGTCGAAAATGAATGGGAGGAAAGTTATCGCGAACGAAGTGGTATTTACAAGCCACTACGGGGAACCAGGAGGCACGACATCATAGTGAGTATTGGAGCTGGAGATACTGTAGTAGTCATTGTGCAGTGAATGTGCGGTAACAGACCAAAAAAGCAGCAGGCGTGCAACCCCCGAGGTTGCCAGCAGTGGCAAGAATGACACTTTTCCACTGCGCGGCGTATCGATTGTTGTCCAAAGCGTCCAGGAGATGAGGAATCGAGGAGGGGACGGAGCGAGGGGGAGTAGGGAGAAAGCCTTGCGAGAATGACAAACCAAAGTCGGCAATATTCGGCGTCGAATTTCGGCCGTCGGAGGCGAGATTTTGCAAAGGAGCTTCGAGGTAAAGGGTGGCGAGGATCCCATTGATGTGCATGGGAAAGGCATGCATGGGAAAGGCATGGCGGATGTATGTGGAGGATGGCGAATCGAAGAAACGTGTCCTCTTTCTCTCCGCTTTCGTTTGGTCAAACACCCTCGGTATTGTGGTCCATCCCCCCCAAGTTTACTCCATGGACGATGCTTTGGTATACAAGTAGGTTGCCTCTCTCCACGGAATGAAGCACGGATATCTGACGACGGCGGGTACAGCCCGGGAGGATACGTTGCGAGTGAGCCACGGGCAATGCTTCGTCTCGGTGCGGATGTATCCTCGTTAGATGAGATGGTGTCGCCAACACTGGTGTACATTCATGAATGAGGCAACAAGGAGCGAGAGATTCGGGTGCGGATGTGTGCCAGCGCTGCCAGCACTACAAGCAGTGCTTCAATGCATACTGACGCTCGCCACCGATTCATTCGGTGATCTACCACTGGCACTTGAATCATCCTCGCGGACGGGCTTTGTCGATCAGAATCTTCTTTTCTCCTGCACTTAAGGCGCTACGTCGCAGCGCCGTGTGTACCCCTTGGTCGTCAATCTCCTTCATCGACGTGACACTCCAGGTGATGAACATCGCTGGCTTTGTGGCTGAATTGTGTATCGCCTACGTGCGTGCCGCCTTCGTGTTATCTATCTTCGCTGATATATAGACGCAGATTGTCGTCAGTATATTCAAGAGCCCTTCGTCCGCTCCCGACCTTCTCAAAGCTCCGTCGTTCAAGCCCGCTCGGTGCCCTGCTCGATGCCATCGCGCGTGGCTTTCCCTGCATAGTTCGAAGCTGCCTCTAGATGCTCGCTTCCGCCGTCTGTCAAGATCCTAGCCAGTAGCCTTCAAAACATGATCCCTGGACCCTCTCGTGCCCGTATCCTGTATCCAATCTTCCACCCTTCGGTGCTATCCCCCTTGATCTGTGTCTCTGCAGACACCTTCGGTGCTTTGCTCAAGGTTTTGTGCAATCTACTCTCCCTCGTCTTCCCGACACACAGCGGCGCATCGTCGGCTCACGCTGCCAAGAAGCGATCGGATCGTGTTCTCTCCAAGAAGAAGGTTCCTTTACCCAAGTACTGGTTAACGATTCATCTCAATACACCTCTCAATACACCGAGCCTTGTTCTTGCTCGCTCCCGATAAGCCTTCCAGAATGTTTCGCTTGACGAAGGCCATTGTAGCAGCATCCCATGGTGCCGCCTTTGTCGCTGGATGGTGTGTACACTCGGTACGTTCCGCGCTTGGTATCCTCGAATGTGTCCGCTGATACCTCGATACAGATCCTCCTCGTCTTGAAGGCTTTGCGCACGTATGCTATCACCATCATGGCACCATGCAGTATGGCCGGCGCTGTCTTCAACGCTACATGGCATCCATTGGTCTCTGTACGTTCTTCTCCTCGATACTTCTTTTCCGCTTGTCGTTTCTTTTCGCTGATATCCCGAGGCAGGTCTTCAAGACTTCTTAACTCAATCCCGTCAAGATCTTCCTCAATGCGAAGTCGTGTGGCTCTTCGCGCATACGGCGAATGTGCCATGTCCTTTGTCGTCTACCCCCAAGATCACAGCTAGCTCTCAAATCGATTCCTTCAATGCCCGCGTCCTGCTCCGCTTGTTTCTTGTGTTGCTTGACTGCGCCACTACCTCTCCGCTAGCCTCACAACGGCGGTGAAAACCTGTCTTCCTCTCCATCGACCTGTCGACGATGCGCGCAGTCTGAGCGCCACCCTGGCCGTGGCCCTACTCGACGAAGGTTCCTCTCTCCAAGTCTAAAGTCCTCACTTCCATTTCATGGCTTCCAGAGTATCAGTGCCAACTAGGTCGAATCACAACGGACTCCTTCCTCGTACTTATGTCTCGCGTCGGTAGTTTGCGAATTCGATACATTCCACATGTACATCGTTAGAGCACATTACCGCGCATATGCCCTAACTTTCAGTTTTTACCGGCACGTAGATGAGTACAGGCTGTGAATGTACACTTGGTAATAAATAATAAATCCTTTCTCCCGCGATTTTGTGCCTCAAACAGTGTACTGACCGAGACTCACTTCACCTGCCGGGGAGGAGGAGAGGGTCGATAGATTGCCATATTTGGGCAAAGGATCACCAAATCGGGACTTCGTGCATCCAAGGTGCTTGAGATCGAGTTGTTGCAGAGCATCAATGCGGCTTCAGCGTACTCGTCGTATGCTTTCAGTAGTCCTTAGGCCTGAAATATTTACACTTGGTCGAAGTTTCACACCGTGACTTCTCCACCGAACAGAAGAGATCAAGAAAGCTGTGATGTTCTTTGAGCACAAAACATGAGAACTAGGCAACAGAGATAAGCAGCACGGAACGGTAGTATACTGTCGCAAAATCGTCAGATAGGTCAGACTCGGAAGACAAAAACGACGCACAGTAACTCGTATCTCCAGGCTCCTAGAATTATCAAGCCAGTCAGCAACCAGCATTTATTCACAAGGAAACACACGCACATTTCCCATATAGCCGGCGTATTCCGTATAATCGGGATCCAGCTCTTGGAATTCCGTCTTCGGCATCAAATCCTCCTCCTCGATCCTGATGCTTTTCTTGGCCGGCGTTCCGTCCAAGTTCGCCAGATGCACAATCTCGGTATCTCCGTCCCCATAATACTCCTCCAAAGCGAAGCCACTGTCAGAAAATCGACGCTTCCCAGCCTTCCCGTACATCCAATTCGACGCAGGCTCATCCATACTGGGCGTTCCGCTAAGTGTATGCTTGATGCAGGCGAGGTGAAATTTGAGGTTGAGGGACTCCTTTTTGCAAATGCGAACGAGAACGGCGACGAGGTGGGCGTCGATGCCTTTCAGCGAGGTGCGCTTGAGACTTTTGCTGGAATACTCGTGGTCGAGGATGTATGCGATCTGTTCGACATCGTCGCCGTAACGCTGTTCGTCCCAGTTGCGGAGAACGGTCGTGAGATTCTGGATGGCGGCGTCGGAGTCGGGGATGGAAGGAGGCAGGGTGTTGCGAGCGGTGTGGATAAGCTTGTATGAGAGGGCGAGACGAAAACCGGAGGTGATGGGTTTGACTTCGTGTTTGACGTCCGTGTACCAGGTCAAGAGAGTGAAGTTGACGGCAGAGGAAGATGCAGTGTCGAAAGTCGTGTTTTTGGCGCCATGAGAAACGCGGACCTGGCCGCCAGTGTATTCGGATGGGAGAATGATGATAATCGTAGCGAACATCCCTGGTTCTTTTTCGGTGCTGGGATAGAATCAGCGAAAGATATGTTGTCGGATAGATGAACGACAAACTCTTGGTGGGGAGAAAAGCTGAATGGGAGACATTAGCTTGGCCGATGCCGGAAAGAAAAGACCATACTGCGATTCCGTCTCATACAGCAACAGTTTGTACAAGTCGCACCGAGGAGCGATGGCTGGTGAGTAGGAAACGCCTAACGCTTGGACCGCTTCCTTCACAACGGTCTCGGCTACGAATTTATTCCAGGCGGGATTTGAAAACTTCACAGCGTCCGCTGCTACTTCCCAGGTGTTTCGAACAGCAGTATCGACCACGGTCTTATCTCCATGACCAAAGGGTGCCTGTTTTGCATGTGAACGAAGAATCTCCGCATCTCTGGGGCTGAGAGGCAATCCGATGGGACCCAGTCCATCAACGCTAAGACATGGGAGGGGTACGTTGTCTAGAACGGCGGAGTGTGCATATTTTCCGGTGAACGCAAAATCGGCAGACAGAGCAGCTTCAAGGTCTTCCCGAAGCTCGCCATCGACGAATTCTTCGTCTGAAGAATTCTCTTCATCCTCTTCAAGCTCAACTATATCAGTAGAATTTTCCATATTCTGCCGTTAGTAGACGAAAGTCACAACTTGCTGGACGAGCAAGCGGTGGAGCACTGGAGGAAACTCGGGGGAGGTCAGGAAGGCAAGAGGAAGGTGTGACATTGAGGTCATGTGAGTCACTGTCACGCGTTGACCTTTCCAGACCTTTCCCCTCATCCCCCACCTTACTTAAGCTCTTGTGTACGCGCGTTCGTCGACGATTTTTTGTCAGGGACTGAGGTCCAGGAAGTGGAACTGACAACAGATTCTGAGAGCTCGCACGCTCCCTCGCATCTCCCTGTGCATGATAACAGCACCTTGATTACGAATTCATGGGTTGGCACTTCCGACCGGCCCACCCGGCGTCTCGGACAGTCGGCGAGTTGGACTCGAAATGTCTTGCTTTAATGCTTGTTTGTTCATCTCAGCGTCGGGTCTACTCCGACAAGAAACGGGTGTTGGTACTACTAGTAGCCCAATAGGCATTTGACAATTCAGCCAAGCTCGGTAGTAACGGCTCGGCCACTGAACCGTCGAGCGCGCGACGTCGCGCGTTACGCAAAACACTGACAGTCGCCTCGGAATTATTCTGCGGCATGCGCAGTTTTTTTTCCTTCCTCCCTTCCTCCCTCGGTGAGAGTGAAGGAGTATAAAATGCCAGACTTTCTGTACGGGTTCCCGCTACAACAATAATGCTTAATCTGGGCTCACACGACTATGTTCAGACCATGCGCGGACAGGCACTGAAATTCCCCAATCTCGATCTTCCCATGAAAGATTGGCCCAAAGGCATCAGCACCGAGTACGAGGAGCTGAAAATGGTACAGCATACCGAATTGAAGAAGTATGTGAATTGATTCTCATTCTCCCTTCACGTTGAAACGTTAGGTAGGCTTGTCGGAGAGGGTAGAGCGTACGAAATATGCGTATCGACAGACTGTCCCTATCTCGCTTCGACATGGTTTCCGCACGCCAGTTGGGAGGGATTGAGATTGGCTTCACAAGTCATCACATTTGTGAGTAGCTGATCGCTCTTGTCTTCCTCACATAGTGGAGTCACCCTTCCATACAGTTATATTTGTGGGACGACGGTAAGTAGCTATCACTACGATTTGTAGCCAGCTCCTTACTCATGGTACCACTAGCGATCGACACGCCGGAACTCACGGACATGTACTATGACTGTGCAGCTGGTAACAAATTTAGACAAGACTCTAGAGATCTATTCAATAGATATCTGGCGCGCATACTCGGTCCTGCAAGGGGTTCGGACGCGGGACTTATTCCTCCGTTACGCAGTTTTATCCCGATTGGAGAAGCTTGCGCCTTTCGAATGAGTGAAGGACAACGGGACCAGATTCTCGCTGAGCTCAATAAATATACGGACGCTTGCGACGTCGAACAGCATTCTGAGATGAGTGGGCAAGCTCCTACTATCGAGGAATACCTTCCTCGCCGTATGGGAACAAGCGCAGTGGGATTTGTGGTAGCGTGTCTTGAGTGAGTCTTTCATTTCATGCATGGGCAGAGCTGTGATGGGGCAGATATATTCTAGGGATCGACCTAGGCAATGCGCTACGATCTGACGAAGACGTTAAAACAGTTTTCAACGAAACCGTTGTCAACATAGCGGTTCGTGTTACCTGATTACTTCCCACCCGCGATAAGTATATATTTGCTAGATCACGAACGACATCCTCTCATTGCGTCGAGAACTACGATACCCATTTTACAACAACGCTGTCGCAGTCCTTTACCACCAGCATCGGGATCTACAGACCGCCGTCGACGAGACACACAAGATCATCCTCGCCAGCATCAATCGGCTCGAGGTGGCAGCGAAGAAGATCCTCAAGCGTTACCCGGAGCGCCGCGAGGATCTTACAGCTTGGATAGATGGGTGTAAGACTATGTGCACCGGGAATGTCAGATGGAGTTTGCACATCGCGCGGTACTCTTTGGGTGTTGATGCGCTGGATGGAACGACAGGAATCAGGATATAGATGATGTGCCCGATGTCAGTGCGCCCAATTCTACTTTTTTTCGTCCTTCAATCTTGATATGGCTGACGACTCGGATATTACTATTCAACAGTGACGTTCACCGTCTTCGAAGCAAGGACTAGCAAGGACTAGGGCGACCGTTACAATCACGTTTGAGGTCACAACAAGGCACTGTCTGATTTCGGAGAACGTCTTTGCTTTTTGTCCATTTTATTTGGCCGCCGTATGAAGTGGATCCGAAAGCGGGCTCTTTCGACGGCGTACATCGTACCAGACATGCCGCCCGTCGTTAGTGAGTGTGCCGTGTAGAGCGTATTAAACAGACAACAATAGATTATCCACGGATTCAGAATGGGTTGCTGGCAACCGTATTTCCCGTCGATTCCTGTGGAACCGTTGTATCTCCTTCAAGGTCTGTGAAAGATTTGTCAGAGCCCGATAGCGCTCTCCATCAGGACGATATGATTATAATTACCGAAAAAGTCGCGCGTCCAACCTTGAATCGGAATTGGTAAGCTGGTTCAGAGGTCATTATGAATTCTGGAAACGACGGAGAATGTCCGCAGTGGAAGGTTTAAATATGGCTCGAACTTCAACCTCGTATCCTTCGTCTCGTCTCATGTTATTCTCGACCCTCTTCCTGCTAATTTGCTCCGCATCGACCATCGTCGGGATCAGGGCCTCCGCCTACCCCCCGGCAGCCGTCAACACCTCCCTCGAGAATCTTACCCTCTTGAATCACGGCACACCCGGAGAAGGCTACATGAATCCCAAGGACTACAGGACAATTAAAACCCAGCGGGGATTCAGATATTCATATTACTTTTCTCCTGCCTCCAAGGGCAAGCCGGTCCTGTTCATGGCGCACGGATTTCCAACCACCTCTGTGTTGTTCAAGAAGGAAGTTCCGTTTTTCAAGGAACGCGGATACGGCCTTATTGTCCCTGACCAGCTGGGATTCGGCGGTTCCGACAAGCCTTCCGACCCGAAGATGTATGCAGGTCGCGGAATTTCGCGGGACGCCATCGACATCCTCGACGCCGAGGGGATCGAGCAGGTCGTTGCGGTAGGGCATGACTGGTGTGTATATTCAGTTCATTTCGATGACACGCTGAGTGACTATAACATGCTAACCTTTTATTCGCAGGGGCTCTTCCACCGTCTCCACCATGCTGCGTTACTTCCCTGAGCGCGTCTCCGCAGTCGCCTTTCTTGCCATTGGATACAACCCCGCCGACGGCGCGCTGAACCTCATCCTTCAGCCCGAGGAAGTCATCCGTCTCTTCGGATCCGATTTGTACGCGTACATGCGATTCTTCGTGGCGGCTGATGCACCTGGTCTCATGGAGAAGCATGTTCGTGGATGTTATGCTTACCTGTTTTCGCTCATCATTTAACTGCGTCGTTCTCAAGATGGACTCATTCCTCAGCCTAGCTTATCCTCCGACTCCGGAAGAGTGGAAGACCAGTATGTCTGTCGACGGTGCCGCTCGTAAATGGGTGGAAAGCAACACTATCAAATCGCGACCTTCTTTTATGTCTGTCAAAGTCAGTGTTTTCGAGTTTTCAAGCAGGTACATGAATCACGTACCGCCAATACAGGAGCAAAATTTCCTCAAGGCTTCGTTTCTCAAAAGCGGCATGTCCGCGCCGCTGAGTGTCTACAAGTCGATGATCGAGAATTACAATCTAGAGGAGGATGCTCGTGCGTCAAGGCAACTTGCTTCCATCTTACATTTATCGCTCACCTTGTTTTGCATTTCCACTTCAACCCAGAACTCCCTGCTTCCGCACGAGACGTTTTCCAGCCCGTTCTCTACATAGCGTTTACCGCAGACAACCTCGGACCGAAGGCGATGGCAGAAATGGCACATACCCAGTATGTTAAGGGGCCGTTGACCAATCGAGAGGTTGAAGGTGCCGGGCATTGGGGGCTGATGTCTCATCCGATTGAGATAAGTCATTTCATCCTCGAGTGGTTGGAGGCTTTGTAGGGCAGAGAGGATGGTTGGAAGATAGATCAGGATGCAGAAATTACAGTACAGTAACGGGTATTATTTTCCCATAAGTAACGGCGAAAATTTGGCTCCGTCTTTAAATGGCACAGAAGCAAGCGCTTGGGAGAAAATAAGATGAGAAGAGTCCAGCCCGGCGGGTGCACGAGTCGCAATGGTGAGAACGAGGAAGACGCGTCAAGTCACATATCACGCGTACGTATCCGCGATCACAGCATCACGCGTCACTCATACTGAATATACTTATATGGGAAAAGTTTTGCCGAATCGGGATAGTGTCCCCGCAATTGACCTCGACACAACGCAACGGTCGCAACCGGCAACCATACCCAAGCTAACTGGTCGCTGCGACTTCTTCGACGCTACATGGGTATTTTGACTTGCGATAATGGCGCTCCAAAGGTTGATAACAAATTTAAAAATTCTGGCAATCGCCTCGTAGCGGCGGTCCCAATGCAAGCAACATGTTCACTACGTTTACCGCCGCTTTTCTTGCGTTTCGAGAGTCAGTTATCATGACTAGGGTTCTGGCCCCGTGGAAGCATTGCTAGAGAAGACGCAGTCAAGATTGAGAATTGTTTGTGAGGTGATACTTGGCTTGCATGAGCAGTAGAATGAAACAAAAACTGACACACATACCGGATATTCAGAAGTATGCTTAATCGTGGTCTCGATCCGAATATCAACCCCGTCGTCCATCAATGCCCGAATCTTCGCTAGAGCGGAGGCGTCTGGAGTATTATCAACGGACCCGGCTTTTCGAGTGAGGTGGAAGGTTTTCAGTCTGGGGGCGTTTCCTCGGTTGTACCACCTCGCAGAGAGCATATCGGCTAGCTCAACAAACGGTATGCCCGTCTGGCAATCTGGAAGATATAGAGACTCCAAATTTGGCAAAAATGTGGGGTTCGTCGCAATACGGGCAAATAGTTTCGACAGCGCACTTTGATACCAGTTTACATGGATGGTGACTTTGCTGGCCATATCGGTCATAGCCAAGGTGGACAGTGCCATATCTTCGTACCGACCACCGCAGACCACGGACTCCACAACACAATTGGACAGTCTGAAAAGGGCGAGGAGCGCTGCTCCATCGCTGTCTTGTACGGGTGACTCGGATGAGTACCTGATGTCGAATGTCGTGAGCCGGGGAAGTGTGAGGTAGTGAATGAATTTCGAAAATCGCTGGAATGCGTTTGGAAGCGAAAGCTTGCGAACGTGATGGAGAATGACTGGCGTTGGTGGAGCCTCGCCAGGACGTTGACGGAGGTCAAGGGAGAGCTCTACAAGGTTCGGAGTCTGATGCAGAACCTCGATAGCACAGGCGATACTCTGGCCGAATAGAGTAAGATGTGTGAGCTGAGCCCAGGGAAGGGAGATGGAGTCTGGTGGCAAGTGCCAGAGCTGAACTTTTCGTAATTCGGGAGCTTCGAAGAATGCTGTGACAGGATCACCGGGGGCGTCGATATCCTGGCGCCCAACGTCCAATTCGCACAAAAGCGGAATGCGACCTCGAATTGTGTCGATTGGGAATAAGATAGGTGTATTTAGATAGCATCCCAATACACGCCATCTTGGGGAATAGGAAGCGATTGAGGGAAACAGCAGTCGAGTTTGGACATCGCGATGATGTGAACCCACGAAATCTAGATACAGCATATGACTGCCTGTGCGCGAAAGCCAGCAATCGAGGAGTTTCCGCCAGTCTGGCCCAGGCGGGTTCTTTTGCAAGGACGTTGCCCGTATGCGATTCCACAGGGAAGGCATCTGGACTGCAATGGAGCGCCATGCTCTGCAGACGTGGGACAGGCAAAGTGGGCCCACGTGGCGTGCCTTCTCCAGATTGAAAAGAGGAATCTGCAGCTCGCCCCCGTCGTCAAGGAGGTCATCGAAGTAATGCGCAAAGATTTCGGTGGTGATGTCGGCGGGAAGGGAGAGGATAGGGTATACGATGGCGTTCAAAGCAGTCACGATCAATCTTCGTTCTGCTTCGAGGCGCTCGATTTGCGCATATAGATCGTTGATTTGAAGAGAAAGTTCCGTGAACCGGTTTCGGAGTGACGGATTGGAAGGAACGACGTCCGGAATAGCTGAATCCATGGCAGGATGAGGGGGGAAAGAGGACAGACAAATCAAAAGGCAAACCGCATGTAAGCTGAGCTGGACTGACTCACCTAGACTCAGAGTGCGGCAAAACGAGTGACCGTATGTGACAATTGCCCAATATGGGAGAATAATTGCCAAATTCGGATGTCTTCCTCGACCTTCACCCTCCGGTCACCTGTATTATGGATTCCAAGCACCACAACACAGATACTAAGTAAATACGAGTATCCAAAGGTACGAGGGATGCATTACCACAGCACTTGTTAACAAGTGCTACAATCATCGTCTCTATGCAATAAAGGCAGCCATGGGATAAGTACCACGAATGATGTCGTTTTCGACGGAAAATCAACGCTTGTATCCGAGGCCTCAGCAGCAATTACACATTGACCGGCGCTCCGTCATCCACGTCCAGGATATTGCTCGTAGGATGGAGATGGAGAGCTATGATTTTCTGACCAGGGCACCCAAAAAATGTAACGATGTAGGCGATGCCAGGCAGCAGTCCTGGATTCTCCCTGCGGGCACTAGAGAGACCGGGTAGGGGAATTGCAAGAGCTACGTCATCACTAGCGACGAAACTGCTCAAGAAAAAGAAAGCTAGTCGGTCTTCACCGCTTCAGGTGATAGCGGAGACATCTTAACACCTCGCAGAAAAACGAAAGACGGAGAATGGCGCGTATTCTGCAGAGAGCGGAAGTCATCTGAGCTGGGTTCGATCATGTCGATTGCGCTAATGAAGCGTCCGGCTCCAAGTTATCGGATTAGGACAAGACTTCAAGCACTGCACGGTGCAGGCGTAACGATCGCGGACATGGCGTTTCGCCAAAGCCCAGATTGATTTGTACGCTCGAATCGTGACATCGCACTCCGTCGCGAAAGAACACAGCGACGCCAGCTATCGCAGCGCAGCCAAAACCCTCGTTCTCCGGACCCCCTTTGAAGCTCCCCTCTGGCTTTTGCTAGCGGCCACTCGGCACCGACTCCCTGCAAAGCGCCGATATTGGGACGGCATACGGGTGTCTGTCGGTGCTGCTGCCAGGCCGGTGCTCGTATTCTGCTTCCTTCCTTCCTCCGTTCGTAGACGACCGCGTGATTAGAGCCGCGGGAACTAGGGCTTTGCGACGAAAGACGACTGCGGTCCCAGCAGATCTCCCGAGATTTGGGAAGGCGCGGAAGAGTGGTCGGGAAGGACATTGAGAACGATGACGGTACCGGTACCGTTAGCTGGGCGGACGCGAGATACTGGACGCGGAAAGGGGGGACAGGAAGGATGGGGTTGCGGCAGGACCTGCGGGGGGGGGGGGGGGGGGGGGGGGGGGGCTCACCCTCTATGGCAGCAAAATGGCGCCACAGCTGCGGCGCGCACAATCTATTACCGCCTCCACATCGACATCGATCCATACCAGCACGCGCATCGGGGCGAGAAGAAGGCTACGCACAGCAGATCCCCAGCGACGCTCCAGCTGCAGAGGTACGAATAGCTGACGCGGTTGAGAGCGTCGGTACTAAGGTGCTTCGGGTAGATGTTCCGCCTAGCACCGAGACTTCACGCAGAGCGTGGCGAGGTGTCGTGTGTCGCGTGCCCCAGCGCGAGGAGAACATGGAGGTAGATGGGGGGGACGAAGTTGATGGCGGCCGCACTGACTGTGAAACCGACAGTGAGCCTGCTCGAGGTTGATCTGGATATGATTCTGAGAAACAACGAGTCGAGGTGGGTAGGCTGTGCGGGAATGAGGTTTACCTTCATCCAAGGACACTGCCGGCCATGAAAGGGAGCCAGATCCGCACTGACTAGACCGACGCATGAGTGTCGTAGCATTGAAAAAGGCAAGGAATGTCCACATACATATGCGAAACAGTGCGAGATACGAATAGATTTTCTAAGAAACGGTTGTATCGCGAACGGTGACGGTACAGGGCAGTACGAAGGCTAAGAAACAACGAATTAGCTGCGTGAGACCCTGAAACGGGAAAGTTACTCACCAAGACGAGTTTGCCGCATCTCCATCTCCCACTCATAAGTCTCGCGCCCTCGCACCGGTAGGGACAGTGTCTGTATCGTTCTTCATAGACATCTGACACAGGGAATCGCCCTACGTGCAGAAGACTGTGGCTAGAACCATGGCGCTGGGGTGGAAGAAAAACGCGTCACCCGATTTCAAGCTTCGTATTGTCGTCAAATTCGCCTGTTGAAGATGAATGAAACGGAAGAGGTTGAGAACGAAGTAGTATGTTCAAGCCACTGCGAGAGAACGGGACGCAAGACTGGAAATTGTACTTACTTCGAGTTCGTCATTGTGGACGTGCGTTATGAGGGCGGCACAGACCATGAACGGCAGCAGGCGTTCAACCGCCGATGGCCAACGCCGGCATAAAGGGTTTGTCATTGCGCAGCGTATCGATTGTTCCTCCACGTCCTCAAGCTCCCCAGTAGATGAGACCTCGATGAGCTTGCGGAGGAGACGGTGACGGGGAGAGCAAAAGAAAGCCGGCAATATTCGGCCGATAACTTGAAGCTCGCCGCGGCGATCAAGCGGCGATCCCAAGCTTTGCAACTTTGAAAGTACAGTACTCTTACTGTAAACGCGGAAGCCCGGGCTTCTTCTCAAATTGGCGGCTAACCACGCACATGCCATGCTTTGGAATTTAAAAATCTTACGATTCCTTGACGATTCCTCATCGACAAAGGAAAACTATGGCATTATTTATCGGCAAATATTCGAACTCAAGTTGCGAAGTCGCAACAATCCAGGCGGGTTGCTTTCGGCCGATAAGTGAAGTGACTCTATGAACGCCATAGTTGATGACCGAAGTCCGAACTTCCTAATCGGGAGACGAGATGCAATGTTCTTTACCGCAAACTTGCAAGACGAGCTCAAGACTCCTGGCGCCATCAGCCACAGTTCCCCTATATAAAGCAATATCTGGCACACTGTGGACGCCATCAACCACACCGCTCACTCAGAATTGCCGAAATGACCATGGTCAAATCTCTTTTCTTCAAGTCCTCTCATCGACTCTGCTTCTCCCTCTTTGCCCCAATCCTTCACTGGAAAAATGGCTGTTCGTCATTGAAGTCTTTTTTGCGATTCTCTGGATACTGATTCTGAGCTCAGACGAATGAGAATCACAACAACATCCCTCCTGGGTTTCAGATTATCCACCAATTTCGGCGATTCCTCGTCGACCACCCGGAATACAACAACATTCCGGCAGCCCTTCCTTCAACGCCGACCCCCGCAGCCAGAACTGGCGGCCTTGCGGAGGATGAAAATCGGGACAATAGTGCAGGTGCGTTGCAAACCCGTCAGAATGAAATTTGACACTAAATCTGTAAAATTCCAGCTCCTGTCCGCGATCGCTATGAGAGCGCACGCGCTCAAACACAGGCACTCGTAGCTCCGCCATCCTATCAGTCCGCTCTGGGTCCAGCCACCCTTGCACCTTCGAACCCTCGTCACGTCAATCAAGAAAGACTCGGAGTCTCCAATCTCAATACCTCTGCTGTCAATCGTGACCGCGTCAATCACGCCCTCGCCACCCTTCCTCGCAGCTCGACATCTTCTCTCGCCGTTCGCAATCGACGCACCAGAGGTCCAGCACGCGGAGGGCCGGTCCTCGCGAGCCGCCCGCAGCGACGAGCTATTCCAGATGTCTCCCACTGCCTCGAGGCAAATGCAGACACTCCGACAGCCAGAATCATCGTCCTTGTATATCCCCCCCTCGTAAGCTCGCTTCAATCTTTCTATATCCTCTTATTTATCTCTGATTCACAACCTCAGAGTCCGCATGCTGGCCCCCGCGAGTTTCTCGTTTACAATATCCTCCATCTCGACTTTCTGGAGACTCTGGAAGAAAACCATCTGCTCTACCGATACATCCTTCCCCTCAATACGCGCGTCAACGATCTCCTGCGCATGGCTCATGGTGACATGGTCGTTTCGGGCGCTCGTTTCGGCTTCGAAGAGACCATTCGGTCATCTGCTGCCGCGGCAGTTGCGGTCACCACCATCCAGCCGCTGGGACTCGCAGATCGCGGGCGGACCTCTGCCCATTTTACGGGACCCCGCCTTCGCGTCATACCTCAACCCCTCCAGACCACCCTTCACGAGCTCTCGCTCGACCGCAACCACTTCGCAGACCCCGGGAGCTTCCGGGATGGATCTTGGATTATCAGACTCGGTTCGTGCCTTTCTTCTTACTTTCGGTTACCTGCTCACGATGTTAACAGCTGTCATGGGAACTGAGCTGAGCTACATCTCTTCGGACGGCCGCCGTCATGGCCATGACTGCCTCGGTCAGCACATTTACTCGCTGTTTCCTTGCGATGGCAACAGTATGCGCTCGGATGACGACGTGAACACGTCGGGAGGGGAGGAAGTAGACAGTGAGGAAGAAGAGCACACAGTAGCGCGTTTGCTCTGGGTATGTGGAAACAAAACTCCTTTGCTTTTGTTGTTTCAACTGATATCTTCGCAGCGCACACCTCGCAACACCGCCGCCCAGACCCCTCGGTTGACGCGTTCGAACGCACACGCTGCACCTGCTCCTCAAAACACTCCAGCAGGCAGCGCTCCAGCCACCACGCCAAGCCGTCCGCGTGTGCGCACCACTGCAGATGCCGCCACCTCCACTTCCGAGCTTCCGCGCCGCGTGCTTCGCGATCCCGCCAGTACCGCCAGTGCCGCACCTGCGCCTGCAACCGTCTCCGCCCCACCTGCCTTAACTCGCCCACCTCGCTCTCGCCGTGTGCTTGGTGACCTCCCCGTCCCCCGAGCCCGCACGCGCTCGTTGTCCCCGGAGCCCGACTTCTCTCTTCCTCGTAGACTCTGGGGCGACGAGACCACATACGAGCCTCACTCTCGCGGTGATTTCAGCCCCAACCGATTCACGCATGACATCATGCAGCGGGCCGTCGAAGGCGCCGGCTCTGTCCCTCCCCTGTCAATCCGCGGCGCCAATATCGACCAGATGGTGGACGCATTAGTATCAGTCATAGATAGGCTTGGTAGAACAGGCGATTATACAGAGCTCTTGAATCCGGACCGCAGTTTTGTAATGTAAGTTCTTTTCTGAACTTGGAATCCTTCTTGTCTAACTTCAAGTGCAGGACCACGGATGAGGCGGTGGGGGAAGGGGTGGAACGCGAGGTCGTTCACGCAGCGCTCCACCGGGAGCTTGCGGAGGAATCTACCTATTTCAATCACGGAGAAGACAACGTGCTCACCCTTCGCGTACTTCCGTCATCCATCCCTGCTTCGCCCGCACGACTCGCCAAATTCAAGCGTTTGGGTGCCCTCTGCGGCCTTAGCCACATCCTTGGTCAATCGACCCCCTCGATCAGCGTTGCTCTTTTTCAGTATATTGTAAACCACTGCGATTTCCGCGCCCTCTCGCGCAACTTTTCCTACGAATGGTTCCCCGTCCTCACGCGCCAACTTCTCGACTTCCTGGCGACTTCCGAGACTGATGATCTTAGTGCTTTTCAAACCCATCTCATCACTTATTATGGCGCAGGGGTAGGTGTCTGCACTGTGTGTCATTTGTAATCTCAATTCTGGTTCAGGCTGCAGCGTTTCGCTACCGCGATCGTGCTACGCATGACTCCCTTGCTGTCCACATGCTGTATTTCGCTACGGTCGCAAATGGCATGTTTGATGAACCGGAGCCCACTTCCTTCCGCACGGGGTATCTTCTGTCATGCAGAAACGGGATCACCCTGGCTTGGGTGAGTTGTCCTCATTTACGTCTCAACTTGCTCACTGAATTCTTCACCACAGGCAATCCGCAACTTTGAAGGCGGGCCAGACACGTTCTTCAGCGTGATGGCAACCTCTCGCATCAGCTCTGCAGACTCTCTGCTCGCTGTTCTCGACATTGTGAACGCTTCCAACTCGGCGGAACTCCTCGACTCTTTGCGCGGTATCACAGGCGACATCACTCTCACCTTCCACATGCTCATCGAGCGTTACCTGCGTGGCATCGGCACTCCTTGTCCTGCGATGTTCGCTGCCGCGAAGGGGGCGTTCCACTCCATCATCGACCTAGACCGCATCGACTCCCCGGCCTTCCGCTCTCAGATGCTTGCGTGGGCTGCTACAGGCTCGCCCTTCGTTGATCCAGCGGGCGGTCGTATCTCGGTGCGTCTTTCCTTTGTTCTCTGATTCATACACCGAGCTTAATCGCCCAACAGTTGGGCCCTATCAACACCCATGGAGAGGGTTATGGAGTTCCTGGCAGTACCGCTGGGGAGCGCGATGTCTTGGCCAGGGAAGGCACTTTCCATATTCAGACCTGCCACCGCAGCATCCGCTTCCCAGTTGAATACGCCCTCCGCCTCGCTGAAGCTCGCTATGTTCCAGAGGGAGAACCTCGCGACTTCCAAGAAGCTTTTGATTACTGGTTTTTGACTCAATCTCTCATCGCTATTGGTCGCCATAGTATGATGTAGTTTCTCTCTGCTTTGAATTTGTTACCGCTCCACCTACTGTGTAACATGTAGTTTGCTATGTCTCTTCTAATGAAAATGGTGTTGAGCTTTAATTCCTTTGAAACTCCTTGAGTTGAGCGAAGCTCTCAACGAAGCATTGCGCCTCAACAATTGAATCCGAGTTTGTGTATCTGGTTCTGAGACCCCCATTTCAAAATCCTCATTGCGTCGTCAATATTGGGCCGGATGCCTTGATTACATTTTTCCTCTGTAGTTCATACAATACTCTATACCTATGAGGCTTTTCTGCATGAGTTTCCCTTGAATGTTAAGGCCCCATAACTCGAGTTTTGCGACACCTTTCTGTCACACGTTGTGACATCCGTGACAACCGACATTTCGACTCGACCAGGGACTCAATTCACCTAGTTCTATCTTGTATGCGACCATTCAGAAGTGCCCCCAACGACTTCTGCTGCTACCTCTTCTGTTTTGTGCCATCTAAGAAATTCTGATCAACTCAATTCTCGTCAGACAGCTCTGAATTTGTCTGAGTGGCTCGTACTTGCCAGAAGCCCTAGAATCTACACTTCCGATGCTTCATGCACCGCTCCGTTGCTCGCCTGTCTTACATACTTCAACTCCAAATTCACAAAATCTTTGTGATTTCAACTTGCCTTCAAAGTTAGAGGCTCTCCAATCCTTTGGTGCTTCGCGGCAAACCGTCTCAAACATCTCGCTCATACTTGATGACATCCTCTTCCTTTACCCTCTCCTCTTGTACTCATCTTCGCCTCCATTTGATTGCAAAAGCAATCTCGCAGACAATGACAGCACCAATGTATGCCACTAGTACCTCCAGCAGCATTCCAGGAATGCTAACGCTGCACGCGTTCCCTGGTCATTTGTCATTCTGACTTGTTTTTACATCTCCCAGTTGACATATCTGTCCTCCCACATCCGCTCTCATGCCACATCCTTGAAACTCCAGACAACGAAATGCAATTATGACCTGACACCTCTCAGCTCTCGGCGCCGTTGTGTTATTTGCTACATTCGTGGTACCGCTGCGTTTCGTCTGTTTTCGCTTAACTCGTTCCAATTTTTTACGTTACCTTGAGGTGAGTCCATCTTTCTCTTCATACAGCTAGACCGGCTCAACTATGGCAAGGCATCACTTATAGTGCGTCCCATTCTCGAGAATATTCAGGTTTCTTCATACACACTCGCCTTCGATACCATGGCATAACCACGCTGTCTCAACATTCATCTCGACGTCGCCGACTATGACCCGCGTCAAGGGGGAGAACAACCTCAACGAAGCTGGATGGCGCGTTTTACGCCGGCACTCTACCGCTCATGTTCGCCGTGCTCGCTGACAACGAGGGCAATTCCTCCGTACAAACACTGCTGTACCTCCCGCTTGCTCTGACCCCAGTCAGTCTGCGTCATCCACCTCTTCCTACACCAACTCCATGGCGTCCTCTACCTTTACCCTCTGATCCTCCACCACAGACGCCGTTTCGGCACATCGCGCGTCGTCCACTCTCTCGAAAACGACTTGAACTCCACATCGACGTGAATTCTTTCAATTTTGACGAGGACCGAACAAATAAATAACTTACCTGTCTCAATAGATCCACCCGCCGCCGCTCCGCGTTCGGAAATAGATTTGGGAAGCGCGGGCGCGGAGAGATGAGGTTGATGTTGATGTGCGCGCGTGTTCGCGCCGGGAGGGCAATGGAACGGCGGAGTCGAAACGCGACGAGTTTGATCCTCGATTCTTACCGTGTAGTCTAGTACTAACTACCCTTTCTCAGCCTCGAGTTATGTAGGTCGGTCGAGGCTTTGATTCGAGTGACTCGGACACAGGTGAGTTTATTAATCTATTCTTCATTTCAGTTCGATTCATATTGACCTCTCTTTTCAAAACAGCTCAGTACTATTCAATTCACGCCGACCTCGAATTCTTGAGTGAGATGAGATGTACCAAAGATGTACATTGTGACTGGTTGGACCAGCGGTGCGTCTGTTTCACCTCACTGCGGTTTTCTTAGAAAGGTTCTGACTTCGCTTCTTTACTTTGGATCTAGACTTGCTCGCGTTGAATGCCTACTGGCATTGTGACTGGTTAGAGTAGCTTCGGTGAGTGTGTTTAATTTGCTCGCGTTGAATGCCTACGTTCAATGAGATGCTCATTTCGACGGTTTAGGTGAATGCTTTCAATTTGCTCGCGTTGAACGGTGATGTGCAATGAGATGCACATTTCGACTGGTTAGAGCAGCTTCGGTGAGTGCCTTCAATTTCCTCTCAACTCGTCGTTTATTTCAATGTTTTCGAATTTCTACACTTGCCCCTGCTTGTTACTCTGCTGTTTCGCGCATGTGCGGCTCTGTGTTCTGATTTGATATTCTGAAGCTGTCGAAGGTATTTGGACTTGCCGAGTTTGTAGGAGTGTGCTTGACATCGCACCAAGCTGCATCTGGTGAGTCTTTGCCTTTTTCTGTTTCTGTTTCAAGAGTTGGTTTCAACTGTTGTATTGCGCACGTTCACTCGGGTCTGTTTCTATTCATTCCTCTCAACTCTTTCCATTCAAGCTGTTGACGGCTTCTCGCAGGACCTCTTTTTAACATCCGGGTCCTTGCCTCATTCAATTCGCGCGACACAGTAGTTTTGGATGAAAAACGATTTATTGACTATCTACCACACGGTGCGTAATTCAATCTTGCTGCTTGACGCGTTGACTGACTTGAGAGGGAATTTGCAGGCTTGATGACGACGGCGTACGCGCGCGAGACGCGGTGAGGCTGATGTACGTCGGTGTGGTGCTGAGAGTAGATGGAATTGAGGAGACGAGGGCGGTGAGTTTGCGGGGCGGGGAGGGGAGAATAGTGGTTGCGTCGGTGACGGGTGCCGAGGTCGGGACAGGCGGCGGCATTCGGGAAGGAAAGAAAGTAGATAGGTAGACACATACCTTCGTTTTCCGCGTCCCTGCTCTAATGAAAAATGGTGTTGAGCTTCAATCACTTCTTTGAGCCTCTCTGAGTTCAAGAAAGTTCTCAACAAAGCAACGTGCCTCAACAATCGGACCCGAGTTTGCGTATCTTTGGTTCTGAGACACCCATTTTCGAAGCCTCATTACACCGTCAATATTGGGAGGCATGCCTTAGTTACATTTTTCCTCTGTAGCCCATACAATCCTTTATACCTATGACATTTTTCAGCATGAGTTTCCCTCTAATGTTAAGGCCCATAACTCAAGTTTTGCGTCGCCTTTCTGTCACACAATGTGACATACGTGACACCCGACACTGTTTCCACCACAAAACAAGTACGACTCAATCAGGAACTCAATCCAGCTAGTTCTATCCTGTATGCGACTGTTCAGAAGTGCCCCAACGCATTCTACTGCCATTGCTTCTGTTTTGTGCCATCCCAACAAATTCCGATCAACTCAGGTTTCCGCCCATATGAGACTGTTTATCTGAGTTGCGAGTACTTTGAGAGCACTGGGATGAGACCGAGGACTCTTGTCGTGTTCTGCTCAAGACCAAGGACACTCAAGATGCACTTCTGACACCGAAATCCGCTGGCAAATATGTTTCTGCATCATCTCCGATCTTGACGAGGACTCGGGATGCGAAAAGTGGAAGCGTCAAATCGAGGATAACAAAGGGTGGGTTTCATTCTCGGATCCAAATACTTCGCTAATCGAGAACGGGTTCTCAGACTCGCAGAGATCATTCACAATCTACTCGAAAAATCCCTCGCACCCAGTGTTCCCGCATCCCTCCATAACATCCCCACCGAATACATCATCACTTGATGAGCAAATGGAGTCATGTAGTAGCACGACTCAACCCGTACTTTGCGCCGATTCTTCGTAAATCCCACTGCAGCCCTGCCCCTCTCAATAATGCCGTGTCTGCCTGTCTTCCAACGTCGAGCCGTAAACTGCGCTTGCTAGACGCGAAATTCAAGCACTCAGTGAGTGCGTTGGCCGAATCTTCCCAACAGACTGCCTTGCTAATACTTTACATAGGAATTTTATGCTCGCCGACTGACGTCTCGTCTCAGGCTCAAACCGCCGGTGCGTGATTCTAGCCCATTCTCTCTCTCTTTCTGACGCTGTCAACCCATCCAAAGCCTTCCGTGCCATTCCACAACCGCGCATTCGCACCTTTTCTCGTCCTCACACCTGGAACGCATCTGCTATGGCGCCGCTCCTTGACAACGGTGGCTCGTATCGACACGATCAAGCCTCTTGTCAGCCACCTTGACACGCTTTGAAGGATAGTAGATCGACCACCAAGGACAAACGACGGCAACTGCCTCGTGCCAGTCTCGGGGCCGACTCAACGATGAGCAAATGAAGTTATGCAGCACGAACCGCAACCCGTATCGCCCCCTAATTCTTTGTTCAAATCCCACTCGAGTCTCCTACCCCTCCAAACACCATGCCGCCCCAACCACCCAGGCCAGCACAGCTGTGGAAAGTAAACTACGTCGGGTCGCCGACCTACCCCTGAGTTAATCCATAAAAGGTGCGTGATCTACCCCATCCTCCACCTCTCTTTCTGACCGCTTTCACTCCGTTCCACACCCGCACGTTAGCAGCTTTAGAACGGGGCGAGACATCGCGTGCGCGCTCGACCCCGTCTCGGTGGAAAATCTCTGTGCGCGCGCGGCGGCGTTCAAGTTCGTGCTGGCTGCTATTGGTTGTGGGCGGTGCGGATCCCGTAAACATTGTAACAGCAGACGCCGTTTCTGCAGCCGTCAAGTCAGCTGATTCCTCAAAGCCAGGGGACCTGCTCAATGCCCCGGCCCATCCCTCCGCCAAATCTCCCAGCAATGCCCCGCCGCGCGCATTGACACACCGTCCCCGACTCGGCCGCCAGCGCACGCGATTCGCAATGACCTCCGTTTCCTATTCCCGCCTTCTTCCCAGCTCTCCCTTTCCTTAGGTTCCTATGTATCTGTACCTTAACTCGCTCCCCGCCAAAACAACTCTCCCGCACCAACTCGTCGCTCTAACCGCATTCGACGCCTCCCCTCTGTCCTTCAAATCCAACTCACCACCGCCGTTCTCTCCTCTTTCCCGCCACCAATACCTCAAAGTCCCTTCGTCCGATTAACAACTCGGCGTTCGTTCAACCCAATCTTCCACCTTCCACCTGTATACACCGTGCATCAGTCCAGTTTTAAGGCGGTGCATTGTACACAATTACTTTGTATTCTCACTTCGCTGACGTTTGGAGTCAGTGCCGATACGACGCTGTACCGACGCTGTACCTACAGCGAGGTTGGACGACGAGGACGAAATTGGTGAGTTTACTCACCTGTAAATTTTTCTTTTGCGCTGCCTTTTTGATTCCTAGCACACCACCAATCTTCCGCGTCGGCAACATATGCGCACCGATGGCGCAAATCCTCGACGCATAAGTACATAACTGCAGATGCTCGTTAGCGCAAACGTTTCGAAAGGTGTGTCTATACTTACCTTTCAATCTTTGCGTGCTGCTGACTTCTTCATTTATGCAGCACCACCCGACAAGCCACGCGCTTCGTCCCCAACGCCGCCAACGAACGAGTTAGATAGAAATCCGAGCGAAAGGTGCGTCGCTGCTTACCTTTCACAATGCACATCTAGCCTTCATTTCTCTTCCTAGCTCTATCAAACGAAGAATCAGTATCGTTACTCGAAGAATACGGCGTCGGCTCAGCTGCGTCGACCGCTTCCGCCACGATGCATCCCCGCCGCCGTCTACAACGAAGTCAGAAGGCATTCAAATATCGAGGTACGTTGTTATTCACCTTATATCCTTCGCCGCTAACCCTTACCAGCGCCTCGTTATACATGGAGTTGGGATGAGTGGTGGAGACACAGAACGCAGGGCTTCGGAAAGGGACGGGTGGAGGGCGTAGAAGGAGATGGAAGAGAAGGTGAAGGCATAAGGAACAAGGCGGAGGATGAAGGGACCCCTTGAGTGGGCGGATTCGGCTCGTATAGACACTAGATAGTGAGCTTTCTAAGTATGTACTTCGTTAATCCTACTGGTTTGTATTTAACTCGTTATTTGAATTCAATTCTGTTCAACTCGAATCTAGGTGTAAAGTCTTGCCTGGTCAACGTTACGAGCTTTCATCTTGGCTGGTTAATGGCACTGGAACGATTCGTGTGACTTGGTGTGACATGTCGTGTCTCTCTCCTCCACAACATCGACGCGTCGAGAATGCCTGAATCTGACGTAGCGAAGGCTTTGAAGCACGAAATCGAGAAGGCTCTACGCGACGAGGCCAAGATTTCTCAGGACTGGCCTGAAGGTATGAATATTGATTCGTTTATGTGGAATTAGCTTGAATGTCTTTTTAGGCCACCTTGAGATTCTTCCTAGGTCGTTTACAGTGGGAACGAACGTGAAATCATATACGACACTCACCGTAGATCGCGGGGACTACCTTGAATCTCAGGAGCCTCTCCCTAATCTCCGGTACTACGAAAACGAATGGGATCGCGTCCGCGTCCCTGAAAATGCCGACTGGGCCTATCTTGCGCAACACCAACTCAAAGCTGGACCCGTTCATGTTGCTGTGCGTGGCAAAATTCTCGCTCTCGCTGCAGGCTTTGTGAGTTAATTGTTTTGTCAACGTGTCACCTCCTCTGCTTTACCTTCTTTTCTTAGCATGCAGTTGTGTGCCACCTCGGACTTGAAGCGACTGTTATCCCTATGCGAGTTGTCGACTACCGCTCACTCGTTGCACCTTGGAACTGTGTTTCTGGTCCCAATGAAGACTGCGATAAAGCCGCCCTGATGCGAAGCTTCGATTTACCAGAGAGATTTCGTGACCCAGCCCGCCATCTGGAGGACCCCGCTACCAACGTATTTGGGGCCATTGTGACTGCCAACACCGCATTCGTGATCTGCGACTCCAGCCGGCTCATTCGCCTTTGCGTTGTCAGTTCGTCGGTTCTGATCACTCAAGACGATTTGCTCCCTGGCTCAGATGTATTGTTACTTTTTCTCAATACATTTTGCAGAAGCTGAATCTTCTTTCTCAGATGTGGAAGTCTCGCCTCTGGAAGGCGTTCCCCGGTGGGCCTGACTGGGTGTCTGAGCTTCCTGAAGCTCTGGCATGCCTGGACCACTGGCGAGACGAAGTAGTAAAGTCGGGTAAACGCAAGACGAAATGCATTGTGGATGTTCTCACCGAAGCGAGTGGCCCAGGTGGTGGCATCGGCAAACACCTGGCCAATGACTTCCTCTACGAAGTCGCTATTCATCCTGACACTCCCAGCTTTGTTCTATGTACCGACGAGGCTTCCTTTTCTCGCCTCCGCAGCCATCTCCCGGTTTTCATGGCTCGCTGGGAGTCCCCTCAATACCTCAAAGCATGCGCTGGCCGAACCAACTCCCTCAATCCCTTCGCGTTTAACACGACGTCTGACCGCAATTTCTTCTCCTCATATGTGCCAGTCTACCGCCGCACATCAGTACGCGTTCGTCGAGATCTATACAACCTCTATCTTGCGAACGGTCTCTTCGATCCAGAGCACATAATTGGTAGCGCTTCTCCAACCCTCGCCCATTCTTTGTCAACAGGCCAGCTGAAATGCTTCCAGGCACTTTGTATACCAAACCGGTTACGCTTCTCACTAAGGAATGGAAGGACGTCCCAGTCCGCTTTTTCTCTGCAAGCAACACCAATCGATACCATATTATCAAAGCTCAAGTTCCCAATGGCTGGAAAACCCGAGTAGAGGTTAGCCATTAGTCTCGATTGGTACGATTCTCTGTGGCTCACAGATTTCAGGAGCCGATGCTGAGTGATGTAACGAATGCTGGTTTTGCGACTACATTGGGAAGGGCGTCGTTTCGTGAGCAGGTGAATAACAAGGTAGATTTAGAGCAAGCCAAGCTCTTAGTACACCGCGGCCGCCCACGTAAAGTCTGTGCAATGTCAATCTCACCAGGTTTCTCTACTCACCTTTCCCAGGATAAGACGGGACTGCCTGGGCGCCCTCGGAAGACTGACACGAAGGCGAGAATTGCTAGGAAGGAGGCTCAGGCCAGGGTTATACACCCTATAGCCTGTGTTGAGCAAGAGAATGATGAGCTGCTGGGGAGTGACATTCCTGAGGACGGTCCGCGACGTAGCAAACGAATCCGTCTTACCTAGTAGAAATCAGCTCTGTTAATGAGATCTTGCTTTTATCCTGTTCAAAACATTCACATTGTGTTAGTCACTCGCTGAACGTTGAACCCTTGAGTCTCGAGCGAGTATTTGGCGAGTATATTTGTGTTTTTGAAGTACCATTTTTCTAACCCTCACCACACCATCAATTTTGGGAACAGATCCTTGGCTATATTTTTCTTGTATTCTTTGGAGACTGTTCTACATTCCTGAAATTTTTCAGCATAGGTTTCTCTTGAAAATTGAGGCCCCATAACCCGATGTTTGGGGGTCATGATTCCGACTCAGTGTGACAGTTTGTGACACACACCCTCTCCGCCGAATTTCACGGTGTCTTCTACGTTTGGTCCCGTCTCGGAGTCCGGGCCTCTCCCTTTCAACACTGGTCACCGTCTCAAATATTTTCAGGCCGCCGCGTCCATCACCAAAATCGCAGTCGTTCTTTCTCAAGCTCAAATAGAAGAACATTACATTCCTCTCTTGAAACGCCTCTCCCAAGGAGAATGGTTCACCTCACGGACATCTTCTGCTTCACTCTACCCTGCCGTTTATGCAAAGGTCTCTCCCTCTATTCAAGATGATTTGCGCAAGGTTTTTGCTGCTCTTGGCTCGGACGATACTCCCATGGTCTGAAGAGCTGCTGCAAAGTGGCTCGGGGTGCGTGTCAACACTTGGTATCGAACTTCTGTCAGAGACGCTTCTCCCCGCCACCGTTGAACTAGCGGAGGACAAGTCGTGGCGTGTCTGTCAAGCAATCATTGAATACATACCTTTGCTTGCCAACCAACTCGGCAAACCTTTCTTCAACGAGCAGCTCGGGAACTTGTGCATGTCTTGGCTGGGGGATACTGTATTCAGCATCCAGGATCGCTCTGTCCTCGATCTGGATATAGTGCTCAGTGAGATCATCGATCCTCTCCTCCAGCTTGCGTCCGACCCCATACCGAACATTTGATTCAACGTCTCGAAATCGTCGGAAGTGCTTGCCACCACGTTTGGATCAGCACCTTCTGGAACAGACTTTGTGCAGACGAGGATCGTACCTCGTCTTTGCGAAGCCAATGTCGTTCCTTGCCTACGTACACGAAGAAATATTCAAATTAACACAAGTATGTCCTGCCGCTTCATCTTCCTTGTCTTACTAATGACACCCTCCCCACTATAGCTTGTCTCCTCCCTGCCCTTCACCCATACCCGACCCACTCAAGCCGGTCTGCCTGCTGCCCCGTCACCTCACCACACCGACTTTCCGCCGCACCCTCGTTTCTCCGCCTTTTCACGCTCTCGATGCATCGGTTCCGTTTTGCTGTTCCAACTCAACCTTCAATGCTGCCACCGCCCTCCTCGATACCCCAAGACCAGCAACACCGACGTCCTCATTTCCGAGACGCCAACACGTACCGTCCCCTCTCTCCCTCGCTAATGCGACATTCCTCCCACTCCAGCCCGTCTTCTCCCCACTGCCGCCGCCTGTCACCAGATTTGCTGCCAAGGAGATCATCGCTTGTGCGCTCGAAAATTGCGAACGGAAATCAAAATCAAAAGTAAGTATTTTTTTAAGTAATAGAACAAAACGAAATAACTCACCTCCATCTACGGAAACAGCCCGCTGACCTCGCGCGTCTATTCACACTTGGTAAGGAAACGAGATGGGAACCGCGGCATCCCCACCGGCTCGTGAGGGGCGGCATAGAGGTGGGACTCGAAGGGAAATCGGTACAGCTGCCTCACATCGTTTCTATACGAACCTTTGTATTCTGATTAACCTGAATGAATCATCTTCTTTTTGTTACAGAATGACTTGTTATGCACCTTGTCAGTGCCGATTTGCATTGAAGTACATTCGTAAATACACTACGGTGAGATTATTTAGTGGAGGATTAAACGGATACAAATGAATTATGCTGGCAGGCCAGGATGCGAGAGTTGAAAACATGGGATGATAGCTGGGGCAGACGGGGATGGGGGGAAGGATGGACAACAATTCGAAAGCATACAACAGCAGAGGACGGAAACTACGGAGAAGGACTGATTATTCAAATAACTAAGATAGGTAGACCGCGAGTCTGGTTAGTTTGCTGTACAGTTCGTTCTGAGACAGAGTAGATGCCCGGCGTTCGTCACTGCTGCCGAGGGCGTCTTTTCGGGGAGGAGAAGGTCTGTCACAGAATCCACCGTCCGCAAACATCGACTTGACCGCTTGCCAAAGCACATATGTAGCATGAGCGTCTAGTGAAGACGCGAAGCTAGGGGGTGAATTCCTCCAGGAAGAAGTGCGAGCAAGATGCTTTGCCTTGCGATAAGCTTTGAATTTTCTCGTAAAGGTGCTGGGTTTCCAGCCCAGCTCGAGGACCACATCTTCTGTAGTGAGCTTCCTGCCGCTGTCGAATTTGACGCAACTGTCCTGCTTCACAACGGAGAGCCCAAACCATGAAACTATCTCGCATGCATGACGGTGGTTCCGAATCATGCCCCATAGTGTCCCTGATTCACGGTGACGGCCTTGAATTATTTCTTCCTCTGTAAATCCAGCCCTTTGTAAAATGAAGGCTACACCGACGTTGTCTGTGATTTCGGGAGAGCGCAAGAAGTCTGCGAGTAGGGGTTTGGCAGGCAGAGAAGGGAAGGTGGGTGGGAAGGAGAGGTGAGGCAGGTCGGAAACTGTGGTGACTGAGGGCGACGACTGAGTGGTGGGAAAGTATAATTCGGAAGAAGGATATGCTGAGCGGAATGAACGTGATTAGATTGGCTTCATAGTAATTTTCCAAACAAGGAGCTCACCATTGTCCATAGAATACGCGACATTTTGATCAGTTGGAGCTCCTGTAACAAATGATTGCGAAGGAGAGTTATTAGAGGTCGAAGCTTCGTCTGGCAATGCAGGAAGTGGAGATGGGAGGAAGCTGAGGTCGAATTCTGACGAGTGTTGCTCGTGGAGGTTGGACAGAATAAGAATGAAGTGTTTTGCAAAGGATTTGAGACCGACTGCTCGAAGACCTCTTTTGTAAGTAAAAACTTCGGGCATCTCTCCCCACGCTCTGTCGAGGGCAACTGCGTCGATACGGCTTTCTGTAGAGTATGGAGGAAGAAATTGATGGAATGAACCAAGGCTACGGTAGCCATATCCTGGATTTTTCCTCCGACCGTCAAATATAGGGATTGAAGTCGTAGCAATCTGCATATGAGGACGAAGATGGGGGCTAAGAAGGATATTGTAAAGGAGAATAGGCAGTTCCGAATAGGGATTTGATAGATTTTGAACTTGAAAAAGAATGGAGCCCACCAGGGACAATAGGTCAATGGATGAAGAGTTGGAATCTTCTGGATACGACAAAATGGCTTGTCCAGGGACAAAAAGGTTCAGAAAGTCGTGCGACTCCAAATCAAAATGGGAGAAACCATCTGGGAGAGCAATAACCGTGCAGGAAACGATTTCGGCGGGTGGCAGACCACCCGTCGCCATCGTTGTCATTGAAGCAAGAAGGAACAAGAGTTTGTTTGGTTTTGTTTGAAGTCACATGTGTCGTGTGCTTGTCCGGCCCGGTGAACTATCTCTCTGCTTTACTGCTATGGCGCTTTCTGGGGCCGCGTCTCAAGAGCTTTTGAATGCTTTTCGACAACATTATCATCGCTATGAAAGCAGGGTTCATGAAGCTATAGCTAATTCTGCGGATGCCATGGTTCTCTGGAGACTCGGCGACGACTTGGAGCAATATCTTGGACTGGTAGACGAGGTAGGGTGAACGTCTGAGGCAGTCTAGCATTGGCTCTGAGAAGTCTTTGTAGTACCGTGGTATTTTTCCTGAAGAAGAACTCGCTCTCATCTTGCAAAACGGAGCAACAATGCAAAATGATATAAGACTACAATACCAAGATGCTGTTGATCGGTCCCACCATGGCCACCCTGTCGTAGTCCGCACTGTTCATACTGGCTCTCGAGGCAGACCCTCCATCGAGATTGACCCCGATTTTCTTCGTTGGGCTTATTTGCTGCGATCTACGTCTAGCATTGCTCGCTTTCTGGGAGTCAGCCGCCGCACAGTTAGATATGCTCTGCTTGAGCATGGCATAGCTGCCCCTCGTCAGCAACCTGCCCCACTCGCAGCTGCCCACCGGGTAAACGACACTGAAGAGAACGACGAGGAGCAGGAAGTTGATGCCCCCAATCTAATGTCATATACGGGTCCTCTCTCTACCATATCTGAAGACGACCTCGACGCTCTACTCATCAGTCTGCGGCGGCACTACCGGAGGGCGGGTGTAACTATGTTAGATGGTATGCTGCGGCGACTCGGTCACCACGTTCCGAGAGAGAGGATCAGACAGTCTCTCATCCGAATTGATCCTGTTCACCGTGTATTCGAAAGAATCACTATACGGAGACGCACCTACCATGTCCCTGGCCCCAATTCCCTTTGGCACCATGACGGGCAGCATGGTGAGATATCCGTGACTTCATCTCTCGTTTTTCTCATCTTTTATACTAGGACTGATCCGCTGGCGAATTGTCATTCATGGCTTCATAGACGGATATTCTCGGCTCATTACAGGTCTCCGCGCAAGCGATAACAACCGCGCTCAGACTGTTTTAGATTTATTTTTGGCAGCAGCAGCTATTTATCTAGCTCCATCCCGCATGCGTGGAGACCATGGGGTGGAGAATCTTCTAGTTGCAGCGTACATGGTCGCTCTACATGGAGAGGGCAGAGGATCATATCTTTGGGGCAGGTTTGTGCTTTTATTGCTCGTCGAAGGTAGAACTGACACAGATTTTACAGAAGCGTACATAATGTTCGGATTGAACGGTTATGGGTGGATGTTACGGCTCAAATTGGCGCCACCTGGGCTGATGTCTTCACTCTCTTGGAGCTCCATCACGGCCTCGATATCAACAACTCTTTTCACATCTGGCTTTTACATTATTTATTTTTGGATCAAATCAACAGGCAGCTCGAATTCTTTCAAGAATCGTGGAACCACCACCAGATCCGCATGCGTGACGGGCCAAACCGGAGCCCAATAGACATGTTTGGATTTGACATGTTGGTGCATGGTGTCCGAGGAACGAACGTGGCTGAAGAGCCCATGACAAACGAGGAGTTGGAGGTGTACGGGGTGGACTGGGAAGGTTTGCACGATGAGAGTCTCCTTGAGTCGCGCCAGGAGAACAACACAGTCGACGAAGGCACGACTTCTTGGATCGGTCGTATTGGCCCGCCTCCCGCAGACCAACTCAATGAGGTGTTGGTTGATCCGCCGATTGGCCCGCTTTCGCCGTTGGAGATGGAAGAGATGGACGCCCAGCTGGGTCCTCGTTTTGGTGCTGTAGAAGATGCGGAGGTTGCAAATTTGTGGACGGAGGCTTTGGTATTAGCTAGACAAATGCATCCGGAATTGTTTTGACCAGCGTATTCTATGGCTAATGTATTCCTTTCCACCCCTCTATCCTCTTTTTTGAGCTGCCAGGCATCTACTCAAGCAGTCAGATAATTCTTTTCAGCCTTGTTTCTCGTCATTTTGATTATTTTGATTGGGCAGACACGGCATCAGACACAGTTCTGGGCATCAGACACACTTCTCACGGCCAGATTAAGGGACTCCTTGTATCCTCCCAATTTTCAGTTGGTAGTTCATACCTTACTCGTTGTGCTATATTATCGCGACTTGAAAGTTGTGAGTTCGGAGTTCGATGTTCAGATTACCATTTTCGGACATGCGGTAAGCGGGCCGTCACCTTTGTGCGGCAGGACTCGCACTTTTCTTATTTTTGTTCCATTATGGAAGAATCCTTGATATGAGCTAGAATTGGTACAAGTCTTCAAGTCCATATTGAGTCAATAGAAACTTGTTTTGACCAGCGAATTCTCAAAGTCATAGACTCATAGACAGAGATCCATATTATGATTGAAGGCAAACTCGTAGGCATTATTTGATTTGTAAACGAGATACATTTCACTCAATTTGGCTACCTATGTGTAGTAATACACTGGCACTATGCTACAATTTGTTTTGACTCGCGGCCTCCATCCATTCCATCCGCCTCCTGCTGCGAGCACGCGAGCGGCAGGCACACCGCTCTTCCCCAACTCCTTCTGGAGCGCAAATCACGTTGTCTACATCCTTGAGCGAATGAACTCATTTTATTCACCTGTGAAAATTTGACTTCAAGACAAATCTCCGACTGGGTGGGTGTGGGCAGCGCGATATCACAGTGATGTCGACATTGACGGTGTTGACGAAGGACGGTTGCGGACCGTACGGGGTTAGGTGCGGGTGGTCGCGTGGTGAGTTGGTTCGTCAGCCTTTTTGTATAGCAGTAAAAGTTGAGTGTAGTGGGAGAGGTAGTGGAGAAGAGAGGTGATGCACCAGTCTGTATGCACATACACGTTGGTGCGGGGTACGCGATGGGGGCCAGTGAAGGGCAGAGCATCCAAAATTGGTGCACGGAGGGAAGACGTGAGACACGGGAAGATTGAGGCGGGTGCACTAAAAGAATCTAGTAGGCGCAAGAGGGAAGAGAGCGGGGCGACGACACACGTTCGTGGGCGTTGATTCAGTGCTAACAGGGTGATGGATGAGGTTACTGGGAGGGCGGTGATGGGCTGGGGATTCACAGTGAGTGAAGTTATCCGGATGAGCATTCGTGAACAGAACTGACGGCGAGTTAACTTTGAGCGGCGGTTTTCCGAGTAGGTGGCGCGCATAGCGCGGGTCAAGGTGACAATGGATATGTAGATAGCGTGATGGTGTTGGTGGACAAGAGCGACGACGACTGAGCATAGGATAGTGGGATCGAGTAGAGCCGCCTATCGAATTGGGAATCATAGCGAGGGAGCGGACCGGAGTGGTGCAGGGGCGTGGGCGGAGCGGGAATGCCATTGGTGGCTGGATGAGGTGGTGGAAATGGCACTGAAAAGTTGTCGGCGCAGATTGTAGCGCATCGTCGTCGACGTTGATGGAAGTGTTGAGGATAGAGGAGGATTGGAGGAGAAGCAAAGAAGGCGTGGGAACGATCTGTTTGTCCACGGTTTGTACGTAGCCGAATTGCCGGTCCCTGTTGTTCCCAAACACCACATTGACTCAATTCATGCCTGTTAGGCTTTGAATGGCTTGCTAAATCAAACCCCCATCTCGCCCCTCTCCATGATCTACTGAACCGTCTGCGAGCGCAATTTCAAATGTTACAGTAAGTAATCGCACACCGGTAAACTCGACAATTGTTGTGACAACTTTTCCCGACTTCCCTGACTCGTCTGAATTTCCTGAAAACAATACCATTTCCACTGGCAAAACACTCGCTGTATACTACTCTTGGCTTCTGCTTTGAAACAATAAATTCACAGGGCAGCTTGTATATTGGGTGCGCTGCTGGTTTTGTTGCAGTGTTTTTTCGCTGCTGTGTTATGTTTATCCCATTCTTTGCTATACCTTCACCGGGCGGGATAAGTCAGAACTCTATCTCTCTTCTCAAAGCTCGCTCGGTCGCCGCTTGCGCGTCGACCAGCTCGCATTGAGAACGGCCCTTCGGGGTTTTCTGCCTCTCAAATCCGAGATCAGATGCGAACAGATGCATCATCAAATTCGTGGGAGAAAAATGCGTTTTCCCTACAATCTAGAGTGACCACACTGATGCGATCAAAAACTCGAAAACCTCATCCTGAAGATCGAAAAGAACGATTACTTAAAAGTACTCGTAACATTGACATGGTAACCATCTCCGCATTGTTCGGTGCTCGACTTCCGAGTTGACGAAAACTTGGGACTACCGGCTTGAAAGTATCCTGAAAGTACTCAGTTCCCACTTGTGAGTACATGCAAACTATGCTCTTCGCACTTCCATCTCAAATAAATACCGAAAAATGATCTCATAGAAAACTTCAAGAAAATTTCGTAATATTTACAAGACTTACTTAGTACAACAGTAGTACTTAAACTCGAGTCCTCGACATAAGTATAGCCCGCAAACTTCAAGTTGAGCTGCTTATTCCGATGCGACTCCAAACGTCGATATCCTTCTCGTATAGCTTATTGACTGACTGAACTCTCCAGTTAAGTACTATGTACCACATTTTCTTCCAACCTCGGTATGCTGGCACACTGAATTTTGGCGCGACGACTCGCGGGCGCGGCATACTACGTAACACCTTACTTCACTGACTGAATACTACTAGCTTCCGAATATGGTCAAGTGACGAGAAACGTGATTGTGACGGCACGCGTCTTGCCTCTTCCTTTCCAGATCGTAACCTGGAAAATCCGATTTTCGCGCTACTGCTCAACCCAGATTGAGCAAAGTCGCGACAGCGGTACTGGGCTATCAAGCTTGTATTCCGCTGAGGTTAGGAGAAACCTGCCGAAGGAGCGCTCATTGGAATGTACTGCCAGTGTACTTAGTATGAAGCACAGAAACTTCAAGGAAAGGCTCCTATCTGTGGATTCCTTCGCAAGGAGGCGACAGAGAATTCGCTCCCCAGAGAATAGGAATTCAGAAAAATATTAGTTAAACCTGCCCGATAATAGGGTCATTATGATGATTGAGATAACGCTTGATTGAAAGATGGAACATACTAGTAGCGCCCGGGGCACAGAACATTGAAAAGATACTCAATTCTCAGTTGAGCTCTTTCTTCCGAGTTCTGCTCGGCAAGGGACCTGAAAAGGAAAGCGTCGCCCCCAGACCTGGTCAAAGCTGTTCAGAATAAATTAATCGGCAACATACTGAAAGATGGTGGAACAACAACGATGATTGTCATCCGGGGCGTCCCGCCCAAGGGCTCAATAAAGCTTGTCTTGCATCGCGATGAACTCGCCCCTAATGCCTCCAAGCGAAAACCCTTCAGCTTCACTCGAAGTGATAGGATTGGGGTTTTCGAGAACAGGAACAGAATGTTCGTGTCCAGTGTCGATTGTTTCGCCTCAAACTGTGGTTAACTCACGTTCGCAGCTATTAAACTCGCACTACAAAAGTTGGGATATGTGCCTACGCACCACGGATACGACGTTTTCTCGGATCCCGCCCAACGAAATGCGTGGAAGACAGCAATACAGGCCAAATATCATGGCAACGGAATCGCCTTTGACAGAGCCCAATGGGATGTAATTTTGGCGGGCTGCCGGGTAAGACGGATTCGAGCCGATGAGTTATGGTGTTGCTGAGAGGAGTTTGAACCTGCAGGCTGCAACAGATGTACCACATATTCTGTTTGCGGAAGAGCTCACCGCGACATATCCCGAGGCAAAAGTGATCCTGACCACACGCGACGTAGACAGCTGGTGGAACTCATACAAGGAAACCATTGCACAGCTCATCGCACCGGGAAAAGATTCATTGCTCGCTCGGCTTGATCCAGACTTGCCACAGAAAGAGTTGGGTCGTTTGTGCTTCGAGGCGTTGTTTGGCGTAAAAAATGAGCATGTCACAGAAGAGCTTGCAAAGCGGCGATACATTGAATATTACGCCAAGGTGAGACAGCTGGTTCCGAAGGAAAGATTGTTGGAATGCGATGTGAAGGATGGATGAGGATGGATGGGTCCCTCTCTGCCGGTTTCTCGAAAAAGATGTGCCCGATGAACCGTTTCCGAAGGTGAACACTAGGCAGGAATTTCAGAGGAGAACCGCTGGCCAGCGCTCGACCGAAGGGTAACTCTTGGAGATTGTAATGGCGATCGCCGCGCTGTACAGGGTTTCGGACCGTTTGCAAGTATCTGGATAGCAGACGGACTTTCGGCTTGTTTACCGTAAACGACACTGTATTCTCTATGCAATACTATGACCATGTTAGAAGTGAATTGTGAGTGACTGTCCACGTACCCTCTCTAAATAACTCGACCGATTCAGAAATAAATTATTAAAGCTTGGCTTCAGACGGCCGCATCTTGATATGCACCCCAGACGCAACTAGGCGATGCTTGCTTTGATTCCAGATCTGTCCGGATTTTGGACGTCAAAACAAACCAACAGATTGGCAAAGAAACATGCTCACCTCCGTTCTAGCAGATATAGCTCGAGCGCCCACAGTCATCGTTGTGTTAACAATGCGCAGCCTTTCACCACTGACAACATGACATGAAACAATTTATATATACGAAGTCTGAGAAACTTACAGAGCGGCTGGGGAGTGGTATACGATATTCATGGACTGGGAGACAAAATTCATTTCGCGATTGAATACGAACAAACATAACGTCGAGCAGCTTTGAAGCATTTGAGCTCTCATTCGAGGGATTTCAGATATCAAAGAGCTCAAATGGGACTCACACATCGATGAGAAAGGCTGAGCATCCTCCGTGTATGCTGCCACCTCCGTTAAGCATATCTGACGGCAGTTGGAGCAGTTTGGTGAATTCAATCTGGCATGTTACGAAAAAAAAGAGCGTACCCTCTGTAACAGGTATCTCGCAAACTAATCTCGCCTCTTGTTTCAAAGGTTCCGCCTCCTTTTTATCAATTGAGGCATGCGTAACGACCAATTGCCGCGCAATAGACTCTCCAAACGCAGGCTTCTCAAAACGGGCCATTCCAGTAGCCTTGGCTATATCTGACAGGACCTCTTGCATAGTAAGATCTAGGTTTCCTGGTATTGACATAGTGCAGCTGTGGAAGGAGCGGTGAAAAGAGCTAGTGGGCGCGGTGGTCACGGAGAAGTGTCGGAACACCGAAGTGGGTGCCGGTCCGGTAGCCGATACTCAACGCCGGCTGCCCAATTAGGAAGGTCGCCTGGCACTTTCGTTATGCTACGGGATAGATTCTTCGAGAGTATAGAATTTGGAGAGTATCAGACGGATTTTTGCCTAACCGCAGGTACGAGGACATATTTTGTTGTAGCGTCTGTTTACAAGAGACTATTTTTTGCCCCAATGTCAAAATTGAAAGTAATTTCAAAATCATAAAGGTCAAGGCCACAGACCCTAGGGTGTTCGGATCCGCGACTCTTCGTTCCGTTTCCCATTTGCCTCTCCCACATGAGCCTCAGCACCTCTCACTTGATCCGCAGAGTCTTCAGTCTTTGGCATCTCCGGACGAACCGAAACAAAAGTTCCCAAATCGCTGGCAGCCGTATAGCGTTTAGTCTCTGCTTCGAAAAACGCGCGTTCGCGGGAGTTGATAGACCACATAGCAAGCCAGGCGTAAATCTGTGGGAGAAGCATATTGAGAATGGTGTTTCCTATTTTCAGCCCTGTAAACTGCTTCCGAAGCTCCATGCTGTGTAGTCTCGCCGTGAGACTGAATTCGACGAGGACACAGAGTGTTGCTGGGGCAGCGGACTACAACGTATTTGAATGCTTTGGGCCGATGGAGGGAAGATAGTTCTCACCTGCATTATCAACCACCCCACAAATTCAATGATACTACAAGATTGCTGCTTGCGGGATGGGATAGATCCATATTTTTCTCGCTGAATGCCAATCACACGGTGAATGATGTGAAAATGAAACGCGCATACCAGTAGGTAAGTAATTATTGAAGCTGTCAGAAGTATATCCCCAGCGGACATCGCTCCCAGATGAGCCATTGCTAAGGTTTAAAATGAATTGTGATCAAGAATACGAAATTCCGGGGTGAAATGAACTCACCCCAGGTCCATGTAAGTTGTGAGTGTGCTTCTTTGGTAAACATGAAACATGTCTATCATCCACGTCAAAATCAAACGAGGAATTAGCAAAAGCAAAAAATCACATACCGCAATGATAGCCGCGACAAATGCAAACACGAAAATTACAACGCAGATCAGAACAAGATGAATGTCTCGCGATATTGTCTACAAACTGCGGGTCAAAATCATGTAACAAAAAAAGACGACGAAAACCGCAATGATTTCCAAGTGAGCTACTCACCCACAACCGATAACAAAAAAACAATTCGACATAGGTTGAACCAATCGCCTCAAGCAGGAGGGTTACGTGAAAAACCCAGGCAGTCTCCCGGACTCGCAAGACTGCCTCGACGTCTGTGACATTTACAACATTTTGGATCCAGAGTATCGCTCTTTCAGGAACAAGCATCGTCAACATTGTACTCGGCGTTGTGTAGAGACTGAAGACTCACACAGCATGAAAACTCTTCAACGTCGTCAAGAATGCCAGACCGCCGACGAAAAGCTTGAGCCGGAGCGAATCGCGCTTGCTGAGATGGAGATACTCCGCAAAATGTGCGTAGAGAATGCCTTGGAAGAATAGCGAGAAGCATGTGGCGAAGTTCTGAGTTTAAATACACGAGAAAATCGAGCTTGAATCAATATTGAGATTGAGTAATGAAGAAGCCTTGCGTACCCAAGCGCCGACGACGTGGGTCACCACGGCCGGTGGCTGGCGGGAAATGACATGGGAATGGGGAGAGGGATGCATGGAGTACTTTTTGTTTCACAATAGCGTTCCAGTTATGTATGGCGGGTATAGTCTCACTCGTCCTAACCCCCATGTGAATGTGACTCCGGGTTGCAAGCCCGAAGCTCGGAAGCTGGAAGCTCCTGGAGTGAGACATTGTTGGGAAGATCGAATGAAACTGAGTCCGTGACGGGGTCGAGACAAAAAAAATCATTTGCTAATTATTGCGATGCAACGCATTCACAATGGACGGCTACTGCACATTTTCAGTCTTCACAACTGTCGCAAAGATATCCGCCAGCTCCATCATCACCATCTATAACATCTCTCATCAGCACTTTCTTCAAATCGATAATAAATTCATATGCGGAAAACTCACGTTCGTAACCTGCTCCCCCGTCGCACCCAACTTTCCACCCCCAAGTACAGGAATATCTCGGTCCCCCACAGCATCAGCAACCACAAACGTATCATACCCGCGCTGGCTCGCCTCCCTCGCCGTCGTACTAACGCACACATGTGCCATGTACCCCACCAGCACGACCTTGCGTACCCCCGCTTGCTTGATCACCGCGTCGAGGGTCGTTTCCGCGAAGGCGCCGGGGAAGTGCTTGCGCACGAGAACCTCAAAGTCGGTGTCGTCTTGTTTGCCGGAGCCGACGCGGTCGGGGAGCGGGGCGAGCTCGGGGAAGATTTCCGCGAGGGAGGTGTCGGGGGTGAACATTGGGCTACTCGGGCCAGCGACATGAACAACGTGGGCGACGGGCGCGTGGGCGGCGCGGTAACGCTGCAATTTCAAGTGGATTGGAATATAGATCAAGGCTGTGCGCCAAACGGCGTACCTGCAAGAGCTTCAGGATATTCGGACGACTGTAGGCGATATTGTCCTTTGAGATTGAGAGGAGTCCGTCGAGGTATTCGTTCTGTGCATCAATGATGACGAGTATCGAGTCTCGCGCAGAAGGGGAGACGGTAGAAGGCGAAGCTCCAACATGCTCGAGAAAAGTTTTCGGGGCGGTCATTGCTTATAATTTTGCTTCGGCCCTCCGGGTGGTCGTCAGTTGCAGTGCTGCCGGGGGGGGAAAGATGCTCCGAGAGCACCCTTTATACTTGTAAGAATGCTGACTGTCGTGCGACGACTTGAAATGGATGAGAATGCCAGGACGAATCAAGCCAAATTGCCACGAGGAAGAAGCCTGAGGTGGCGCGTGACTCGCAGCCCGGGTCTGGGCGATTGGAAAATTCGTGTTTGCTGGTGAGAATCCAGTCTTGTCTGTAGAAAACTGCGCTACAACATCTCGATTCCTCCACACTAGTATACTCAGTATACTTGGCAGTAGGAAGATCGAAAGCTGCGAATTTGAAGAGCTCGTTTGGAGGCAGGTTGTAATTCCAACGAGAAGCCCAGACTCGACTCGGACACGCGGCTGCAGCTGCGTCAATTGCTTGTTTTCTCCTCATGAGTCATGAAGTGCTGGATTTGATTTTGAGGTCGGGCGTTGGGCATTGAGACCATAACTCCGGGAGTTACATTCGTGGGGGCCATCCCGGGGAATGCATTGGGGATTACAAAAGCTAAGCCCAGGGCGCCGTCCCCTTCGTTGAGGCCATGACATGGATGGGATGATCAAGCGACAAGGCCTGTGACATAGCGTGACCGACTAAATTTGGGCATTCTCCTTCCAAAACGGGACTTGCTCCTCCTCATGATCGTTAATCCCGAACGTTTCAACGCCCGTTTCCAGATTGCAGACACATTATTCACTTGACACGATATCAGCCCACAGCAAGCACAGTTCCCGCAGTCACCATTGGGCCACGATGGTTTTTTCTTTTAGAAATTATCGGATAAGACAGCGATATGGGTACTACTCGAACTACGTGCTATCAATTGGACCGATTGTTTCTACTGAAGCAGCCGATGAATTTGACTGATAATCACTTGAATTACTCCTGTATACACATCAAAATCAATCATCAAGAAAGTAAACAGAGAAAAGACTGAAATACCAGAATATTCCGACGGTCCCGGCCCTGAATGCGGATGTCAAGTCCCTCGTTCATCAGCCCACGTAGCTTGCCTTTGATCGCAGCGTTCGGCTCCTCATCTATGTACTCGCGGTCCTGGATGAAGTGAAAAGATTCGAGTCTCGACACGCCTTCCGGATTGTGTCGTCTTGCGTCAAGCATGTCTGCTACCTCAACGTAAGGAACCACGGTTCCACAGTCCAAAAGATGTAGGGACGTCATATTCGGCAAGAATCGTGAGTCGGCAGTCATCCGACCCAAGATTTCTCCAAGGCGACTTGGAGTGCAGGAAATGCGATCAAAAGTGACTTGGCTGACTTGCCACACGGCCCCAAGAGCGAAGTCTACCAGATCGATGTAGCAGTAGTGCAACGATATAGAGTCCACTGCACACTGCGATCGTTGGAGAAAGTCGCGTAAAGCCTCTCTATCTTCAAGCTTTATCTCGGGATCTAAGTCTGCCCAATCCACAAGTTCCAGAGAGTGAAGATTGGGGATGGTGATGTAGGGAAGGATCTCGGGCGTCGCCGAGCACTCGTTCGACAAGGAAAGCTTATGGATGCCACTGTGAATAATGGGTGGCAGCGGAACCCCATCCTCCGCGCCATTCAGTTCGATGAAAAGCTCTTCAAGGCCCGGACATTGATGCAGGACTTCGATAGCATCGGCGATGGTCTGACCGTATAGGGCGAGATGTGTGAGCTGGGCTAACGGCAAGGGGATCCATTTCGGCGGCAAGTTATAGATAACCACTTTGCGAAGTTCCGGCGCAACAGAGAATGCGTCTATGGTACTGAATTCAACATCGACGGAGTCCAACTCCTTCCATTTAACACTCAATTCGCGTAGAAGGGGTAGGCGACCTCGGATGGTGTCAATAGGAAAGGTGACGGGCGTTGAAATGGAGCATTCAAAGGCACGCCATTGAGAGGAGTACGGGGCAATTGTTGGAAAATGAAGGGCGGTGAAGTGGGGGTCGGAGTCCGCAAGGCGCAGATACAAGGGTTGGTTACCAGCCCGCGGAAGCCAGCATTCGAGTAGTCTTCGCCAGTCGAAGGAACGACTATGGGGGGAGCTTGCAAAGACACGGCACCACAACAGCGGAGTATTAATTGCAATGGACCGCCACGCCCTACAGACTCGAGAGAGGACGAGAGGGCCGGATGTTCTCGCTTTGCATACCTCGACCCGGGGAGGCCCGAACTGTCCTGCAAAGAGCCCATCGAGGTATTGCATGAATATTTCGGATGTTATTTCGACGGGAAGCGTCAAGATCGGATACACGATAGAATCCAAGGTGGCTGTGACGATTTTTCGCTCCGCTCTCAGGCGCGCAAGCTGGGCGTCGAGAACATCGATTTCGACGTCAATTTCGGAGAGACGCGCCCTCAATGCGGAGTTGTGTAGGAGGCCCGGGGTGCCCTGTGACGCAGACATGAGTGCCAGTCGAAAAGCAGCAGGTGTGGCGTGACAATGTGACTTCCCAAATTTGGGCAGTCTCCTTCCAAAACGGGACTTGCCTTCCGCGTCCATGTCGACCCGTCGACCTAGAGCTACTGGTTGTATCGTCCCGCAAAATGGGCCCATTCCTGAGTATGGTATGTTGAAATTTGCTACTCCTCGACTCTGGCCAGTCTACTCAAATTTCCGCTTCTAAGCACTCTAACCTAGACCCGATTTTTAGAATACGGAAGAAGTGCTTGTGACTTGGCTTCAGTGACTGTGAAGGTTTAGGCACGCTACACCCGACTACATAGAAGATAGTATAGGCGTGGGCGCGTTCAGCGCATATCTGTACCCGGCGCCGCTACGGTTAGGGGATTGGATGTGAGGCAGAATATATTTTCGCTCAAAGTACGTATGCCGCGAATCTGAGTAATTCCTCCGTTAATTCACTAGTAAAAGCTATGGCTTGTAGCCACTAGTGTTCTCTGCATTTGCCATCCACCTTCCAGTCAGCGAAGAGAACGCTGACTGCGCTGTCGTGGCTCCATCCGAAAAAGTCGAATCAAATCCAAACTGAGAGTCCCCAACCGGGGAGTGACTCATCCATTGTTGGATGGAGACCAGCTCGAGACCTCACTGTACTTCGGAAACCTATCGCTCACGAGCCCTGTGATAACTTTCGACCGCCTCTCGAGTCTACCTCCAAGACAAATATTTCGAGTAAAGCTACGCTCGGGGGAGGTCGACGGGGGAAGGTGGGTGCACTCTCGACCCCTAGCGCATCGGCAACGACGCCCACGTCATACTCACGGGGACTCGTATGCCTTGCCATCGTACTGGCACAAACGTGGATGGTCCTGGCACGGACATGGACCATCCACTCCGTCGCCACGACCTCGCGGATGCCATGGTCCCTGAAGAGCAGAATCATTTGTTCTGGTTCTTCGGAGTCTGTGGAGGCCAAGGTGGAGTCGAGGGCCAGCTCGGGGTGATCTTCGCGAATCGCAAGAGGTCCATGTGAAGGAGCTTCGAGATATTTACCGGCGCAATGCGATGTTTTTCCACCAGATGCAAAGGAATCCGTCGATGCTCGAAGCATTGGTCTGCGTGCTGGTGACGATCAAGCAGATGGAGCGGGGGAGACGGTGGAGAGTTGGGAGCTAGAAGGCACGGAAGATTTGGAGTCGGTGCCATCATGCCCAAGGTGCGTCTCAGCACGGACGTGAATATCCTTCGCTGACAGGTTTCCTCCTTCAAGTGTCGGGGTGCCAAGCCTACGAAACTGGTGTAATAATGGGGGATTACGAGGCACACTCTCTGGGACTGGTTCACCGCCGGAGTGACTGCGCTGGTGGTTTGCCACGACAATGCCAGTCGGAGTCCACGTAACAGCCGGAGGAAGAGAAGACTGGAGTCGGGAGACATCATTTCACCGCCCTGTAGTACGCCGACGAATGATCCTGCGACGTTGTTTTCACTATTCGCCGATTCGAGGGCTCGCATGTTCGATGGAAAATACCCAAATAACTGAGCGCGGCACTTTCGGCGAAGCAGTTGCTTTTGGCAAGTAAAGTCACTCAAAGTGGTTTTCATTGTGGGGATGCAGTGATGAAAATATCCAGGTAACGATTGCCTTTCTTCAGAAAAATCCGAGCCGACATTCATCCCCACCGTTGGGCTAGGTTTAGGGATATTTTTTCCCTCTTCCTTTGGATGTCGAGTATTTGCCTGCTCCACCCGATGTGGTCTCGGATCAATTATAGAAAACGAAAGACTCCTTCTGCACATCTTCCTGCAGTCATCTGCAACTCGAAAACCCAGCAAGGATTTCGGTCAGACAAGGAGCGTCGTTTCCGACTTTTCTGAAGTCATCCTTCTTGACACTCCGCGGTGATTCCACTCAATCTCGGCGCCGTTAACGAAACTATTCAGCATACCTTCTCTTGGAGCTCCACAAAGATAGCGCGAACGGCAACGTCGGCAAAACATAATTAGGCCTCGCAAGCTTTTTTTTCTTCACATTCCAACACGGTATCCACTCTGGACCGACTTTTTTGCAACATCTGACGACCAAGCCGGCTTGAGCTACTGCGCCTCTCCTCCCGTTTCGCGGAAAATAATCGGGCGTCATTGTAAGTTTACGATACTTGACGATAATCAATGCCTGACTAGGCGGTCGAGTTACCTAGGAAGCTGTGAATGAATTCCTCTGAATTGTTTCCGAGGAAAGGGCGTCCACCAGACCTTTGCAGACCCGACAATATCCCTCTATGGGTTGATTCGCGAACGTTCAGTGTCGTCGGTATTTGTGCTCCACCAAAGTGTTGCCTCACGAGGTCTGTAATATTCGAATCCGACAGTATAAAGAGGAAGAGCAAAGTCATCCATCCTCAGTACTCAAGCTCCCTTCAACCAAGCGGTACAACCTTCACCGGCACTCATATTCGACATGTCTGGTTTCCTCGTCCTCGCTGCTCTTCTCCCCTACGCTCTCGGTCAATTGGCTGGCACGAACACGGCAGAAACCCACCCGACTTTGACTTGGTCAAAATGTACGGGAACTGGCGGTATGTTTCATAGCTCTCTATTGGTGAAATTCGAACCTCTGATCGACGACTCTCAGGAACTTCTTGCACATCCCAGTCCGCCTCGATCGTCATTGACGCCAACTGGCGTTGGTTGCACCAAGGCGCGACCGGCTTCACCAACTGCTACACCGGTTCGTTCGAATCTCAATTGAACTTGCTCCCATGTCGCTCAATTCTTGTTTCGCACAGGAAACACTTGGGACGCCTCTATCTGCCCTGACGGCGAGACTTGCGCGGCCAACTGCGCTCTCGATGGCGAGTACCACTCTCGGGTGCTCTTCTCCGTTCGCATCTGACATAACATCTTCTTGATAGGTGCCGACTACTCTGGTTCAATTCTTCTTCGATCGACTCCGCTATCTCCGGCTAATGACATCTAGGCACATACGGAATTACCACGAGCGGAAACGCACTCACGATGAAGTTCGTCACCAGTATGTCTTTTCAGCTCGACTATCTGTTCATCTTGCTCACACCCTGAATAGGCAGCCAGCAAAAGAACATCGGTAGCCGTGTCTACTTGATGAGCGGTGACTCCGCGTACCAGACCTTCGACTTCGCGAACCAAGAATTCGTACGCTTTCCATTGTTCAAATGTTAATCTAACGAACTTATTCAACATCTTTCTCCCTACCCAGACGTGAGTCTAAGGAAAATTCGAAAATCAAACCGTATTGATTGACTATGCCTTGAAGCTTCGACGTGGACGTCTCGCAGGTGTGTCTCTCAATCTGTTATCAATTGACATAACGCTGACTCGTCGTTTAGCTCCCCTGCGGTCTCAACGGAGCCCTCTACTTCTCTCAAATGGACGCCGATGGTGGTGTCGCCAAGTCTAACGGCGCCAACAAGGCCGGACCCAAGTACGGAACCGGTTACTGTGACGCCCAGTGCCCCCGCGACATCAAGTTCATCAACGGTGTCGCCAACGTCGCAGGCTGGGCTCCCAGCCCCAACGATAGTGCGTTGTTTTCTTCTTGGTTGATATGCGGAGACTGATTCGCGCTTTACCTGATATCTAGCCAACGCCGGCACTGTGAGTTCTTCTCTCTTTCGTTTCTCAAGCTTCAACTTATATGTTATATTAGGGATCCATGGGTGACAACATTGACGCGCGCACATTGAATAATATCCTGACTCGTTTCTAGGATCCTGCTGCCCTGAGATGGACGTCTGGGAAGCCAACAGCATCTCTTCTGCTTTCACCCCGCACCCTTGCAGTATGTCTCTAGTGCTCATTCCAGCCTGAAATGTTTGCTTAGAATTCGCATAGGCACTCTCGGACAGAGCACTTGCACTGGAAGCAGCTGCTCCGCCCCCAACTCGTAAGTTTGATCGTCCTTGCTGTTTGAAGCTTCAACCGGTACATTATCTCTTCCAGCACTGCAGGCACTTGCGACCAGGCGGGCTGCGACTTCAACTCTTACCGCATGGGCGACACCTCGTTCTACGGTCCCGGCATGACGGTCGACACCACCAAGCCCATCACCGGTAAGAACTTGATCCACTTCGCCGCTCCTCGTACTCACTCATTCTCCTCTCTCTCCCCTCAGTCGTCACTCAGTGGGTTGGTTCCCCTATCACCGAGATCAAGCGTTTCTACGTTCAGAACGGCGTCACGATTGCGAACTCCCAGAGCACCATCTCCGGCGTCACTGGAAACTCCATCAGTGAGGACTTCTGCTCTGCTCGTGAGTGATATGTTTGTCCCTGATCTCATACATTCTGAAACTAACTGTATCTTCAGAAAAGACCGCTTTCGGCGTTAGTCCCCAAACCAAACCCAATCAACATTGTTTCTGATCTTGAGAATATTTTCATAGGACACCAACACTTTCCAACAGAAGGGTGGATTGTCCGGTATGTCCCAGGCCGCTAGCGCTGGAATGGTTCTCGTCATGTCAATCTGGGTATGCTCTCTTTGCCACATGAATGCCAGCCTAACATTCATATCTTTCCACCTATCCAGGACGACCATGCCGCGAACATGCTCTGGCTCGACGCTCCCTACCCCCCGACCAAGGACGCCTCTTCTCCCGGTGTTACGTGAGTCTTCCCTTCTATTCTATTGATGCATCCACTAAGAATATTGCGCACCAGCCGCGGCACCTGCTCCCCGAGCTCCGGCGCCCCTACCGACGTTGAGAATGCCAGCCCCAACGCCCAGGTCATCTACTCAAACATCAAGTTCGGGCCCATCGGTTCGACGTTCAACCAGGGCAGCGCGCAGTAAGAGCTTGATCCTTAGCGCCTCTCGATAACGCAAAAAAATTGAACCCTTTCTGTACACATTTTTCTTCCTTCACAAAATGTAATAATTTGTATGTTGCAACAAAGCTCCTGCATATGCAGAGTTTTTCGCTATCCCGGATTGTGTCGGAATCTTTTGCAACCTATCGATCCACTTGAGTTCCACAAAAACCGCCGCGTTCGGGGAATAACTGGACTCCTTGACTTGAGTTCATTGCATTTGCGTGGTCGTACTTAGATGCAAAGCAGTTTTCAGTCCTTGAATTACGACGCAGCTTAAGTTTACTCAACCACATAGCTATAGACTATGGCGGTCAATCTGTCGTTTTAATCAAATCAGTGGAAAATGTGTATTTGGTGAGATAAGTTGGTGTGTAAGATGTACAAAGTGAAGAAAAAGAGGAGGAAATTTGAGGAGGGGGATTCCTTTGAGTCAATCTATAAAACTGGAAAACACAAGTGTAAAAACTTTTTGTGCTCCAGTTTGGAAGGTTTTGTTGCGGGCCGCAGAGAGGTGGCTATGCACTTGATGATGAAGTGATCCCTGATTTCGGCATAGGGACTTCAACAGAGCTTTGCTCTGCCCTCCTTGCTGGTATCTTCTTGGGTGTTACCTCCTACATTGTTACTGGTATATACTCATTAGAGAGCTATGTTATCAGCTGAACGGGGCGAGAATGACTGCCCAAAGTCTTGAATTTGAAGCGGTCATGTAGGCTGCTTTGAGCTGACCATTACTTAGCTCTTCCTAGAGAGTAGTAAAAGATAAAGCTATCTTACGTACCTCTGTCAATGCATTTGGAGGGCTATATTGGTTATCTATGCTGCCTCATCTTCTCTGGTTTCAACCGGTTGAATATCTTAATAGCTCGGCCATCACCTCGCATCAGACGCACAGCCACCGGACCTCGGACCGACACAAACTTTTTCAACTGGTACGCAAAAACTTTCTACTCTACTCGAGTGAAAGTTTTTACACTCGCAAACAAAAGTTGAGTTTCAAAGCTTTTGCACTTTATTTTCTTGTTTAGCTCAGAATGGACATTTTATACTCATTTGATTAAAACGACACATTGACCGCCATAATAGACAGCAGCTGCTTCGTCATTTCTAGCGCCTTCGCAAACACTCAATTCTCGTAGGAGGGGAATATGGCCCTCAATCTGCCAAGAGGAAACGAACTAAGTGTCTGGGAAAATTGACCATGATTCTACTGGAATATTCGGTGTGTAATATTGCTATCGGGAATCCGAATTGGCAAGCAAACTACGCTATAGAACACAGACTATAGAAATCCGCGTCGAATTAATTCAACCCTGTAACTCTGTTAATAACGAAACAAGCCTAAAAACAAGCATACTGATTTACCAAAACTTGCACGTGATTCAAGCTTTGGATGCGAATGTCGAGTCCCTCGTCTATCAAGCAGCGGAGCTTGGCTTGTATCGCAGCGCTCGGTTCGTCATCTGTTTCCCCTCTTTCCCGGATGAAGCGAAAAGATTCAAGCCTCGTCACACCCTCTGAATTATACCATCTGGCGAAAAGCAGGTCGACCACTTCCGCATACGGTATGGTAGTCTCGCAGTAGAGAAGATGTAGCGACCGAAGAGTTGGCAAAAAGGTCAGATCAGAGGTGAATCGACCCAAAAATTGTTCAAGGTGCGATGTGCTCCAGTCAATGTTATAAATGGTGAGTCTGCGAACGTTCCCCATTGCCTCCAAAGCGGACGTTGCGATTCTGTAATCACAATACAAGGATAGAGAATCCAGGGTACACTGCGAGCGTTGCAGAAAGTTACGGAGAGCCACGACCTCGTCTTCCCTGGAGTATTACGACATGACTTCAAGTGAGCGTAGACCGGGGAGCGTAAGATAGGGAAGGTAACTCCCAGTCCACTCGAAGTCGTTTGGAAGCCGAAGCTCACGCACACATTTTAGAGTGACTGGTATTGGCCGAATTTCACCGAGCGGGCCCTGGAGGTCAAGGGAGATGTCCTCGAGGTTTGGACTCTGATGCAGAGCCTCAATGCCCTCGGCGATGGTCTGGCCCAACAGGGTGAGATGCGTGAGCTGAGCGAACGGGATAGAGATCCATCGCAGCGGCAGGTATTTGATCACCACTTTGCGAAGCTCTGGTGCGTCAGAGAATGTTGTGACTAGACTCATGTCTGACTCGTCAAATTCCGCGCCGACCCTCCACCAAACCGTCAATTGGCGAAGGAGAGGTAAACGGCCACGAATCGTGTCAACGGGACGTGATGTAGGCGTGGGCAGGCAGCATTCCAAAGCGCGCAATTGCGAAGAGTATGGAGCAACTGTAGAGTAAAGGAGGGCTGGGCCGGGGTCGCGTGCAAGATCCAAATACAAAGGCTGGTTACCGGCACGGGCAAGCCAGTATTCTAGGAGGTTCCGCCAGTCGGGAGCGATTGGTCCGTTGTAGGAAGCTTGGACACCACACCAGAGTGAAGACATATTGATCGCGATGAATCGCCAAGCCCTGCAAACTTGGGACAAAAAGAGAGGACCGGCACTTCTAGCGTTATGTAAAGGGACCACTGGAACAAGCCACTGTCCAAAGAGCTCGTCAACGTGCTGTGCAAAAATTTCCGCTGTGATTTCGACGGGAAGTGTCAATATCGGATACACGATGGAGCCCAGAGCGTCTGTAATGATTTTTCGCTCCGCTCTCACTCGTGCAAGCTGAGCATGGAGTTCCTCAATTTCGGTGTCAATGTCGCATAGACGCTCTCTCAGCGCAGAGTTAGAAAGGTAAGGGATAGAATATGGGTCGTGCGCTGGCAGCATGACAAGAGAAGGCGGTGAGTCGCCTGTGACAAAGTGTGACCGACCAAATTTGGGCATTCTCCTTCTAAAACGGGACGGTGAAACGTGCCAGTCCCCGAGGTCGAGGTCTGAAATACCAAATGCAATTTCGAGAGAGAATCCCTGATAATGATAGGGACTCGATCTGTAACTTGTATGAATTGTGCGGCGACTCGGAGCCCTTGCCGCTCTTTTTTCTTCTCCTCCAGCCCTCAATATACTAGATAGTAATCCGTCCCAATTAACTGGTAGCGACGGTCTCAATGCAAGTAGCCTGCAATACAAATGTCATTACTACGATTGGGGCCGTATTTCTTGCATTTTCAGGTTGGCGGTCAGTTATTATGGACATACGCTCGAGTCAACATCGAGACTTGTCTGAGGTGATACTTCGACTTGATAAGCAGCAGAATGAAAACAAAAAATGAAGACAAATACCGGAAGTTCGACTCTACACTTGGGATTCTACGCTTGGTCGTGGTCTCGATCCGAATATCAACCCCGTCATCCATCAATGCCCGAAGCTTGTCTACGACGGAGGCATCTGGAATAGGATCCACAGAACCGGCTTTTCGAATGAGGTGAAATGTTTTCAGTCTAGGCGCGTTTCCTCGGTTGTACCATCTTGCAGAGAGCATATCGGCTATTTCAACAAACGGTATGCCCGTCTCGCAATCTGGAAGATATAGAGACTCTAGATTTGGCAAAAAGTCGGGGTTCGTGGCGATACGAACAAAGAGCTTTGACAGAGTACTTGTAAACCAATTGGCATGAAGGGTAACTTTGCTGGCCATATCAGTCATAGCCAAGGTGGACAGTGTCATGTCTTCGTACCGACCACCGCAGACCACAGACTCCACAACGCAATGGGACAGTCTGAAAAGGGCGAGCACCGCTGCTACCTCACCATCCGATGGGGGGGATGACGGCTGCTTGATGTCGAATGAACCAAAGCGTGAGATAGTGAAGAAATTTTGATATTCTGAATTCGCTCGGAAGCGAGAGCTTTCGGACATGATGGAGGATAACTGGTGTTGGCGCAGCGGCAACCTCGCCAGAGCGGTGACGCAGGTCAAGGCAGAGTTCTTCAAGGTTCGGAGTCTGATGCAGAACCTCGATACCGCAGGCAATACTCTGGCCAAGTAGAGTAAGATGTGTGAGCTGAGCCCAAGGAAGGGAGATCAATCCTAGCGGCAAGCGATATAGCTGAACTTTCCGTAATTCAGGGGCCTCGGAGAATGCTGTGATAGCATAACCTTCGGAGGGCTCGCTCGGGGACCACACGTGGAGTTCGCGCAGGAGTGGGATGCGACCCTGGATGGTGTCGATTGGGAAAGAGATAGGGATATCTAGAGAGCATCTAAATGCACGCCATCTGGAGGAATAGGATGCGAGTAATGGAAACAGCAGGGTAGTTTGCTCTTCGTAATCCGTTAGATCTAGAAACAGCATATGGCTACCTGTGCGCGGAAGCCAGCATTCAATGAGTTTCCGAAAGTCCTTCCTTGGAAATAACGATGCTTGTACGCGATTCCACAAGGAAGGCATTTCGAATGCAATGGAGCGCCATTCTTTGCAGACGTGGGACAGGCGAAGTGGGCCCGCATGGCATGCTTTGTCTAAATTGAAGACAGGAACCTGAAGCTTGCTTGCCTCGAGGAGGTCATCAAAGTAATGCACAAAGATTTCGGTTGTGATGTCGACGGGAAGGGAAAGAATTGGGTATACGATAGCATCCAAGGCCGTCGCGATCGATTTGCGTTTGGCTTCAAGGCGCTCGATTTGTGAATATAGATCCTCGATTTGGGAGGAAAGTTCCGTGAGCCGGTTTCTGAGGGATGAGTTGGAAGGAATGACGGCTGAATCCGCGTCTTGAGTGGCTAAGTCCATAGCAGAATGAGGGGGGGAAACGAGAACAGGCAAGTTAAAAGGCAAACCGCATGTAAGCTGAGCTGGCCTGACTCACCGAGACTTTGCCGAGACTCAGAGCGCGGACATCTCGCGTGACGACCTGTGACGACTGCCCAATATGGGAGGATAATTGCCAAATACGGAGGTCTTCCTCAAACCATACCCTCCGCTCACCTAGAGAACTCCCCCTAGGTCCTACGGGTTTTAACCAGAGGTCCTGCCATACAAGCGGCCGGCCAGTTCCTGATTGCGTTGCGTGATTGACCCCCTGGAAAGACGTTGTGCTCGGTTGACATCTTGTAGAATTCTGTGAGGATAACCACCCATACAGTACTACATGTATGTCTTCCGTAAACTCGCAGTTCAGACTGTGGACCGCGCGAGTATAATACATCCCCCCCCCCTATATTATGGATTTCCGCCATGACCCAAAACCCAAGTAGCTACGAGTAGTCGAAGATACAAAACATCCATTAGCACAACAACAAGTGCTATCCATCTTCTATATGAATTATAGGCAGCTGTTGTATGAGTACTACGAATGATGCCATTTTGACGGAGAATCAACGCTCAGATCCCACAAGCCTCTGCAGCGGGTGCAGTAACAGGTGCTCCGTCACAGACGCGTAGTATATCGCTCGTAGAATGGAAACCGAGAGCCACAGATTTCCTGACGGCGGGGCCACCCAGGAGATGTATCAATGGGGGGGATGCGCAGAATCGCCCATTGTAGACGCGAGCTAGGAGATGGGCGGGTGGGGGCATTCTGCGAGCTGTCATCAACGGTGGCGAAGCTGCTCGAGAGAAGAGAATATTCGACCCCAATCGCTCTATCCGATAGCACAAACGTCCCAACACCCTCGCAGAAGAACGAAAGACGGATGATACCAAATGGCATGCATTTAGCTGCGAGCGGAGTCCGTATGAGCTGACTTCGGTCATGTCGATGCCGCCAATGCAACGTCCGGATTAGAACAAGACGCTACGCACTGCAAGGCGCAGGCGTCACGATCGCATGCATGGCGCTTGCCGAAGCCCAGATAAAGCTCTGCGCCCGGATCGCGACATCGCACTCCGTCGCTAAAGAAGACGCTATAGCAGCACCGGCGATCGCAGTGCAGCCCAAGCGCTCGTTCCCTCTCAACACCTTTGAAAACCCGACCTCTCAGCACCGACTCCGGCATCCAGATCACGCACACCGGAGGTCTGTTGGTGCTGCTAGTGCTCCCCATCTGCTTCCCTTCCTTCCTTCATTCGCAAGCTTAACAATACGCGACTGTGCGCCCTCTAGCCCCTTGAACGACGAAGTATATCTCCCAGCGGTTTGTAGAGATTCAGAAGGGGCGAGAGAGAGAGGTCACGAGGGTCATCGAGAGCGATAACGGTACGAGAACCGTTAACGAAGCTGACGCAACATACAAGATACTGGATGCGGAAAGGGGTAGGGAATCCAAAAGATGGAGTTGCGGCGGGACCTGCGTGGGAGGCAGGTATAGATTCCCTGGCATCCATCCACAGCAGCAGCAGAATGGCGTGCACACAATCCCACCATTGCCGCCTCCACCTCGCGACATCGATCCATCCCAACAAGGCTGCGCGCAGCACCTCATCCTCAACAAAGCTCCAGCTCCGGAGGCACGAGTAGATAAGCGAGCGATCTGGAGCAGTGGAGGAGCGTCGGTGCTTCGAGGAGATGCATGTAGGCGGTGGACTCCTCCGAGCAACGAGACTTCCGTGCAGGACAACGGCGTGTGTCAACGTCAACACCGAAGGCGTACTGTACGACGAGCACCGGAGGACATGGAGGGAGGTAGGGGCGAGACGAAAGATAATAGCGTCCTGACTGGATGCGAGCTCGACACTGAGACTGCTCGGTCGGGTCTGATCTGGATTTGATTCTGAGAGAGAACGAGGGCGTGTACGTGTATAGGCGGTACGGGGCTGCCAATTACCCTCATCCAAGGACACTGCCCGTCGACAAAAGAAAGCCATGTCTGCGCTTACTTGAGCGGCGCATAAGTGTCGTAGGCAGGAAATGTCCGCATACATCCGCGAAAGAGCGTAGATTATGAATGGATTTTTTTCAGCATAGAAGGCTAAGAGAGAACGAATGAGCTGCGTAAAGTCCCTCACACGGAAAGCTTACTCACCAAACGAGTATGCGCATCCGTCACACTGCTTGGAGGTCTGGCGTCCATCACATCTCACACTCATCTACTCCCCCGTCCGCCTAGCCGACATACATCTGGCTAGGTACATGCGGGGTGATACCGAAAATGCCTGCCCAGAGCTCAACTGCATTGAAAACGCTCCAGCTCCGAAAGTAGTCAGGTGGCTCGCACAGAACTTCGTGCACGGCAGCTGATTGAGTTCCTCCACGCGAGCTGGCCCACGAACGGATATCGTGTACGCAGTCGCGAGCATCCGAACGCCACCGGCGATTAAGGTGGCCATAAGAACGTGGGCCACCCTGTGTGTCCTCGCATCGCAGTGAGGACCCATCTTCATGCGATTATAGCTGAGAGACGCCGTAGACGAAATTTGCAGTTACGAGCAAAGGCGACAAAGGCAGGGTGCCTCGGTCAAGCGACGAACCAGTGCCTGCAGTAAGTTTGTGCACACTTGAACACATCCTCGGACAGGGGGACTGTATCGCAATCGGCGGCGAGAGTAAGAAAGGCTAGGATGAAAACTATAATGAGTGAGCTGCGTACGAGCCTGAGAAGACTCTCACCTGCATCTCTATCTCGGTCGAAAGCAAGTCGAAAGGTGTCGTGACTGCAAAGGGTTTGTTCGCCTTCTGTTATCCAGTATATTAAAAAGGGAGAAACCTTGAGGGTGAGGATGAGCACAAGAGGCTATCATCTGCGAGTGAGAATTCCATGACAGAGTAGAGGTTTGCTCGTCATCGTAGACATGCGGTCCCGTGGCTGCATCTGCTTGCCCAAGTGGCTGGGAGCCAGCGAAAATGGTCAACATGTTGCGGTAGACGAAAATCGAGAGTACGTATCAACTCACATTTGTCTACCCCATGTCCTCAGTCTCATCTCTTTTAAACATTAAGCCGTACAGCTCTCCAAGTACCTCATCCTTGCACGCCACCATCGGCCCCCACACGTGCGGTTGTCAGCGTCGTCAACGACGGCACTGTAGACTGCTAGAAGAATACTATCTTCGCGTTAAAGGCGTACTTATCTCGATGCTCGTCATCCACACGTACCACCTCAAACTGAGAAAGCCATACTGTAAATCCGAGCAGCCTGAGATGTAAGTGAGGAGAGCATGCTGCGACTCTGAGCCCTGGAGGCTTGAGGAGAGGACATGGAGGAAGAGACGAAAAGTCCGAGTCGGTAATGATCGGCCGAAAATTAACCGTGACTTACCGACCCCACTTCAAGTTTTGTGGTTTTGGCCGTTTGACGGAGGAGTTCGGGAGAGAGGCGCGAGAGCGAAAGCTTATAACTTCAGATAACGTGCATTTTAGAGGTAAATTCCGTGATTTTGCTCCTGATTTTTTTCATCTATGCGTTCAGATGATGATCTTGAGACTTGCGCACAACTTGCGCAGCAAAAATTCCCCGGAACGTGAATATCGCACTTTATATGTTCATGGGGGAGTAAAACTACGTGTCATAGCCTTCACCGCGACTCGATTCCTGCTCGGACGCACAAAAACAACCGACCCAACAACACGTTTTATTTGCTCGCCCAAAGAACGACCTTGCCCTGATATATCGATCAGCCAAAGAATATGAAGGGAATGAGCGCGAGCGACAGCACCATTTCGTCTAGACCTTCAATATATATTTCAAGCCCGTCGTCCATCAAAGCACGAAGCTTCTCTGCTATTGCAGGATCTATCGCATGATCTGGACCTTGGTAGTATGTCTGAATGAGGCGGAACGATTCCAATCTGGGTTGCCCGGCGCGGTTGTATGACCTCGACCAAAGCATATCGGCCAATGCTGCAAACGGGACCACCGTTCCGCAACGCAGAAGATACAGGGACCGCATGTTCGGCAAGAAAGCGGAGTCTCCACCGATTCGGTTGAAAAATTGCTCCAGCTCACCCAGAGACCAGTCGATGTCTGGAACGCTGACATGACCAGCTATCCCAATGGCCTTCGACTCGAGAGCGTACATGGTCAGATGTTGCTCCGCGTCCCCAGGCAAGGATACAGATTCCAAGGTGCAATGCGATCGTTTGGCAAACGTGAGCAGCGCATCCGCATCTTCCGCCATACCTATCTCACCGATTCCGAGGGAACGAAGCTTGGGAAGCGTGACACAGGAGAGGGCTTTTGGAATGTAGCCGTATTTGCTCGGAAGCACAAGCCTATGCACGCGACCTAGGACAACTGGCAGAGTCTCACTAGAAGCAGAGCCGTACAGATCGATGGACAGCTCTTCGAGGCCCTCGGTGAGGTGCAAAATCGCGATACCGTTGGTGATTTTTTGGCCGGAAAGGGTGAGATGCGTCAGTTGAGCCCAAGGAAGGGTGATCTTTTCTGGTGGCAAATAGTGTAGAATTACTTTCCGAAGTTCGGGTGCATCAGAGAATGCAGAAATGGGGGCCGTCGTCGTAAAGTCACTCGGTCCTTTCCACCAAACACCGAATTCGTGCAGGAGTGGAGTTCTTCCCCGAACAGTGTCGACGAGAGTGGAGATGGATGTCCAATCGCCACCTATGCAGCATTTGAGGACCTGCCAATGGGCTGAATGTGGAACGACTGCCGGAAATAAATTGCTGAAGTGGCGTGCATCAGTAAGGTCGAGATAAAGCATTTGATTGCCAGCGCGTGAAAGCCAGGATTCGAGGAGTTTCCGCCACTTTGGCCGACCAAGGTGGCGGCCCGAGGCGTAGACTCGGCACCACATGGAATGTGTATTAATTGCAATGTTTCGCCAAGCTCTGCAGACTTGGGACAGAATCAGCGGCCCATTGTCGTGTGCTGTGCGTAGACTGCAAAGAGGAAGCCCGTCTACATCAAGAAGGGCTTCATTAAAGTGGTGTGCGAATATCTCGGAGGTTATTTCGACAGGAAGAGTGAGGATGGGGTATACGATGGCGTCTAGAGCGTTTGCCACCGGTTTTCGCGCTGTTTCGAGTTGCTCGATTCGCGCGTGCAGTTCGTGGAGTTCGGAGTCGATCTCAGCGAGACGTGCTCTGAGAGCAGATCTAGAAGCAGGGGATTCAATGTCGGTGTACTGGTTGACTGGATCCATGCAGTAAAGGCGAAAGCAGGGTGAAATTGACGTGAAAGGGCAGATTGGGTCACGCTGTGACACTTCTGTATTTGGGAAATATATTGCCAAAACGGGACCCCGCATGCCCTCCCCGACGGATAGAGCAAAAATGAGAACGAGAACTCCGTATCAATTCTAATTCCACGGCCTATGTATACGTAAATATCTGTATTGAAGATTCGCCCTCTGTACTGGCACCAGAAACGAATACAAGAGGTAGGAATTGCAGCGGAGGTGAGCTACCTAACAACGAGGCATGTCCTTGACGAAGACACTCAATGCAAAGAGAGAGTAAGTTCGCCTGGAAGGCATTGTCTCGCACACTGCGTCAGCCATACTATGTATAGCTTCAACTGCGCGCCGGGGCCGAGTACCAGTCTCGAGCCTCGACGCACCACGGCGATAGCTCCAGATACGCATCGGCGTAATGATGCGGGTCCTCGCTCTCGTCGCATCGCGCGTCTACGCATCCCATAGATCAAGGCATGATACAGCTGGAACGCAGAAGACGATCAAGCATCGGATGATGAGTCGACTGCGCACAGAACGCGCCAGTGCTTCGAAGAAGAGACTTTGAGGAGTTGCGAGTGGGGGGCGACGTTTTAGACCCGTGAAGTAGTCGTGCAATCCTAAAGAACCATTGACGGCACCAACGATGGCTCCGCGCCGACGATACCATCTGGACCATAGCTTGTCGCTGCGCCGCATGGGATTTCGCTCATCCAATAGTGAAACGCAGACGAAGTGACTCTTTTGAGATCTTGCGATTAGACGAGTCCGCGCCTTGACAGGCAGCAGAAGGCGATATGAAGCAAGCCGAAGTGTTTTTCGTAGGAAGCTCGTATGCGGGTCTGAAAGTTTTTCCAAGCCTCGCTCATGACACATGAGACGTGGCGGGTAGTGCTAGCAGGGCAGCGCACAAAGCTGCATGTCCATCGAAGTGTATAGCAGAACGGCGGGATTTGTCGACGTAAACTAGCCGCAGCTGATGCCGTATATCTCGCATTCCTTCTTCCAAGGCGATGCAGAGTCCACTTCCCCCAACGTGTTCGATGGCAAGATACACTACTTGAAACAGAGCGAAGGGCTTTAGCGTAACATTGGAGCGACAAGAAAAGACCCATACGCACTGTTCTTACATGCCAACCCCTACGTTCTCCGGACTACTCCTCACACCAACGAATACTTTTCAGATGCAGCGAGCGGATCCGTCGTCCTCTATCCGGGAACGAGAAAAGAAAACACCGCGAGAGCGATGGTTGGGGCGTTGGCAGTCGAGGAAGATTATCCACGTCTGTAAGGCGAGGAAGACCTCAGACTCGAGGACTGTATACTCGCTTTATGCCGCGAGGTGATTCTGCCTTCTGATACCTGCACTCTACTCGTCACCGCTACCGCCGCGCCACCCTCGAATCTCGGTCCGTCTGCAAAGATCCAAGTCCCTCCTCGACCTACGATCCTTGGATCGCTCACTCGTTTCGTCGCCACGGTCGTAGCACCAATTAGGAAGTAAGAAGCATCATCCACCCGAATATTCCATACTCTCCCCTGCCAGCATCAGGAGAGAAGGCACTATGTAAGCTCCGAATCCAGCGGGCCACGGGGAGAGCGTCCGCTCAGCGCATCCCGACAACGCGGCAGCACCGGCACCCGTTGGCCCATGCATTCACAGCGCAGCTTGGCACCGCCCAAAAGCCGTGATGCCCCACCAACGATTGAAGCGGTGAGAGAAGGCGGAGAGACACGTCCACACGCTGCAGAACCATGCTCGCTGTGCGAAGGGACAGCCTCCGAATCAAAGGAAGCCAGAGACAGCGGTGGTTGATTGGGCATGTATAGGGTGGACAGCGACTCCTCGATTTGATCTGGGCAACGACTGCTTCGACAGCAAAACCGTGAGGCTTGAGGATATTGGTGATACGCTACACCGGATTTGTGTATGAATGTCAGCTTTGACCGAAAGCGTAAGAAGAATATGAGCTGACCGACCGACTAGCTGACAGATTGGGAGACGAGCCGGCTTTGAGAACGGAGTGGAGCGTGATCTGCTGCAGACTTGGGCTGAGGGGGCGGCGTTTGCGCAGGCGGAGCGTTTGAATGTTGCGTCATACGGCTAGCTATCCACGGTAGACCCGCGACCGTCGAACGAGGGCTACGGCGGGCCCTTCGCCTCGCGCCTCAGCCACCTCAAACCTTAGCAGGTAACAAGATAGCCGGAGGGAGACATCTGTCTGCATACGATCCATGTGTGTGGCAAAATTGCAGGAGGAAAGGGGGAGCGGGGGGGAGCGAGCGAAGCAGCAGAGAAAAACACGCGTCATATGACCGCACAGAACCATCTTGCAGACGAAAAACGATGGAGACTTCTGCATGGCGGAGTACTAGCAGGCCGAGGAATGCCGAGCATCCCGCAACATGTGCACCAGTATACTTGGACGGGAAGCACGAACGCCAAATTCGGAGGTGGAGGATATAATGCCTGTCCGACAAAAAGAGGGCAAACGGCGGCGGGTGGGTATCGTTGTCGATGGGAAGGAGCAGCTCGGTCTGCCGCTGCGTCTTGGATGTGGTGTCACACAACGACACAACTCCGTCGGCTTCTCGTCGGTTCGGGGCACTGTTTTCTTTTCTGAGCTTTGTGAGCAATGGCACTCTGAAGAGCCTGAAAAGTTGAGATAGGTAGTCAATTTCCTGACGCAGCAACTCTCCGGGAGGAAGACACAAGAATCTGGACTCACCAGGTCGAACACTGGCCGTACGTCTTTGGCGCTCTCCCGCAAATCGCGACTAGGCTCGGCTGAACATTCAAAATATCCTTTCGCCCCAATTTCGAACGCTAGCTTCTCCCCATGGGCGTGCGATATACTCTCTCGTCCGCCCTCAGCATCAGAGCCACGCAAATCGAGGTGCGTTGCCACTACAATGCAAGGCGCGCCTGGACGATAGTGATTTGCCTCTTGAATGTAGTCGTCCCGGATAGAAGCCAACGATCTTGGAAGTGCGAGGCTAAAACATAGGACAAAGACGTCTGCTTGTGAGGCAGCACGGCGGAAACGTGTGGGTTCCGCGCTTCCTGAAAACGCAGAGATATCGAGTACTTCGAAACCGTAAGTTTTGTCTTTGACCATGTAATGCATGATTGCCCAGTCGTTAACCAGCTGTATCTCAGTGATTAGTCATCCGACGCTGCTTGAAATCGCGATGCGCACCGGCCAACCCTCACCGAATGGCGAGTAGGCAAACAAGTTGAGTAGTCTCGTCTGTTTCGCGGTGAGATGCGTCGGGTCATAGAGCAGAAGCGGCCAAACCAGCCTTCCCGACGCCGGTGTCGCCTAACAGAACGCATTTGACGGGCGTAAGGTCTTGCATGAGGAGGAGGAAAGCAAGCTGTTTGGTCTTGGTGTTTCGGGCGATGCCCAGCGAAACGATCGCATCAATTGATCAATGATGGCTGGAACTTGAACCACGTAAGTACTGTACTCCACCACGTCTTCAACATTGAACAAACAGCGCAATGCCCATAGTTTCCGTTCCATCCGAGCTCTCTCCATTTTGAAAACTCGTGCCCTTTTTTCCGAATCCTGTAATTTCTCTTAATTTTAGCGGGCTGAACAGAAATCGCAGAAAAGCGCTAGCGCAGAAACCTCCACACGATAAGATCTAAAAACCTTCTACTCTTCGACGATTATTGAACATCAAGGATGCGACCTTCCGCTGCGATTGAGTTTCCGGACTGCTAACTCTCGAGCTCAACTCTCAGCCATGGCGGGCACATTTCGCAAACAACTCAAGTGCATCTGATCTCCCTCGGAAAACCACGTGGATTCTCTCTATTTGACTCACTTCTGCACTTGCTTGGTTAACGAGTACGATATGCCATTAGCTCTCCTTCCCGCGACCTCCCCGGAATTTCGAGCGCGATGTATCCTCATTCGCAAAGCTGTAATTATTTGGAGAACTCGCGAAATCGCCTGACTTCTTAATAATGGAGTATCCCAATAGGTCTTCGTAGAAGAACAAGGCTACACCCAGCTCATCGAAGACAATCGCCCGTTTGTTCCATGGCTCTGTCTTGACTGCTTCACTCACTCTGACATCCCAGAGACGACGACATCGCAATCCACTTTCTCCTCATCAACGGCGACGATCACGCTGCTTCTCTCCCCGACCTCTCGCCCCTGGGTACCGTCCGCCTCTTCCTACAACCACCCACCATCACAAAAGATACTCCCAATAACATCGCACCGCCCACCACAGTTTACTTCATCTCGCGTCTCGCCGTCCTCCCCCAATTTCGGGGCAACGGAACCGGCGCGCAATTCGTCCGTCTTCTCGAGGAATGGATCCTCAAACAAGTACAAGTGGGTCGCTGTGTTGTGAGCCTCGACGCGCAGCGTGGGACCTACGGGTTTTATGAGAAGTACGTCGTCACTGCTAATGTTCTCTCGAGAAGATTGGTGATAATTATATGAATCATCTAGAATTGGATATCTCAGAGAAAGCGAGGAGTTTTTGAAGGAGGAGAAAATCCCTCATATCAACATGCGAAAGGTCTTGCGGGAATAAAACAGCAATTAATTTTCCATATTCGGTAGCTTAGATTGACTAAATAGAACGCCGGCGACTCATCCTATTCTCTCAGAGCCTCGATATTGACTGATCCTCTGCGCGATCCACAGCATAAGGACGAATAACATTGCGAAGACCGCCACGCGTTTTCAATTGAGGGATTTAGAATAAAGAGCAAGAACGATTTCATGAAGATGCAACGCGGATTGAGTACTGAGCAGACACCAAAAGAAAAGCAAAGTTAACATTGGATCTGTATATTGCATATCTGTATTCCAAATCATCCTACTTCAACCAACAACTTTCAAGCCCTTTGTGGCGCCTCCAGTTTCGAGAACTGGAAAATGCGCATCCACATACTCCCGAGTAGCTTTCGCTACATCGTAATCAATTATAGAAGTCACGATTTCCTCCGCTGCAAGAAACTCAGTATCAACATCTCAAAGAGAAAACAAATAGAAAAATCTTACACCGGAAATACTCCCCACCCCTCGCCGGCTTCACCGCATTCAAAACCGACTCCCGACTAACAAACTCCCCCCTCTCCTTCCTCAGCTTCTCATAGGCCTCCAACCTCGTGGGCACATCTTCCTTCGCCACGCCAAAAGGAAGCAGATACCCCAACGCCGCAGCGTCTTCAATCGCCATCGCCGCGCCTTGGCCTAGCGTCGGGAGCGTCCCGTGCGCCGCGTCGCCGAGGAGGGCCGTGCGTCCGCGAGTCCATGCGGGGAGGACAGGTACGACACGGACTTGCCAGCGCAGGATGGGCGTTCTCAGAGGGAGGGAGAGGAGGCGGAGGAATTTCGGGTGGAAGGAGGCGAACTTCCGGCGGACTTCGTCGAGAGTCGTCGTACTGTTCCAGTCTGAGTCAAAATCCAAATCAGCTTCTATGTATGTATATACGAATGTAGAAAAGGAAATCGACCTTCAGACTCCTGCTCCAAATCAGCGTAGAACCCGACGAAGTTGACGAGGGTCCCGTTCCTGCAGGGATACGTGAAGAAGAACTTGACCTCCGTGTCTTCGTCGTCCCGCGGGGGCAGCCTGACGTTTCTGGCGCCGTGCATGCCTTGGGTGAACCATTTCAGTTCTTCTATGGCGCGGATATTCGAGGCGTCGAAGAGGCAGCGGAAACACATCCAGCCTGAGGCGGGGGGTTTCACGACGTGCCCGAGGATGCTGGTGCGGACGACGGACTGAAGTCGAATTGAGATTCAAAAATTTAGCTGGCACAATTCATTCAATAAAAGGCGTCAGACACCCACGCGTATCCCGTCAGCCCCAATGACGACGTCGGCAGCGATGACCGCGCCTCCCGCCAGAGTTACCGTTCCCGCCTCCGCATCGCAGGCGACGATCTTTGTGTCGAGGAGGAGTTTGGCTGGAGGCGATGCGGAGACGGTTTCGTCTGTTGCGAGGCGGCGGAGTTCTCGATGGAGGTCGTTGCGGTGGCAGGATAGAGATTGCTTTGCCGAGGGATGAACAATTTTCCAAGATATGTTCTTAACTTTGAGAGACTTACACGGGCTTCTCTGCGCATCGATTCGGGTAAGGGACGCTCGGTGCCGGTTCCGCTCTCTGCGTCGAAGATGACAACCTAAGAAGAAAAATTGAATTCAAATTTCAGTATCATTGACTGTGAGGTGGTTGAAGCGTAGGTAATAACGCACCCCGTCGAATTGCGCCGCATTCAAATTCTGGCGCGTGAATCCCTCGAAGGATTCGAGAACGCGCAAGGCGTTGCGCTGGACGGTGATGCCGGCGCCGATTTCGGTCTTTGCTTGGGAAGTTTCGAAAATCTGTAGAAGATAAAAAATGAATGAGCGAGCGAGTCGAAAATTGAGGCTCACTGTGACGAGATGTCCATGGCGTCGGAGAGCAATAGCGGCTGCGAGCCCACCAATACCGGCGCCGACGATGGAGATGTTGAGTGGGTGAGGAGGTTGTTGAGTGGGAGACATGGGGTTTAGATATTCAAGTTGAATTTTACACATGTTGAAACTTCGCTATTAAATATTCTTTTCGTCCGCGTATACGGACGCTGACGAGTCTTGCTGAGGTGTTTTATGCCGCCTGTTTCGTAGGAGCACGCACGAGACGGACGGTGCGTTGTGGAACGGACTATCCATAAGCGAATTGCCCTCCCTGCTGTAAGAGACCACAATAATGTTGCTCGCGAATTTGACCAGATGTTGCGAGAAAAAATGACAGGACTTCTCGCTACGTCTGCTTACCTTGAGTTTTGTAAGGAAATGAGAGAAATTCAACGGAAGGCGTGTGCTGAACCCGCAAAATGAGGATCCCGATCATCGTGGTCACGGACAGGTGGACGAGTTTCGGCCGATGTTCGGATGAATGGTCATCGCCCGAAACAGCCCGAACACCCAAACAGCTTGCTTCCCTCCACGTCATGAATGAGCGTGAGCCCGTCAAATGCGTTCTGTTAGGCGATACTGGCGTCGGGAAGGCTGGTTTGGCCGCCTCTGCTCTATGACCCGACGCATCTCACGGAGAAATAGACGAGACTGCTCAACTTGTTTGCCTACTCGCCGTTCGGTGAGGGTTGGCCGGTGCGTATCGTGGTTTCAAGCAGCATCGGAAGACTAATCACTGGGATCCAGCTGGTTAACGACTGGGCAATCATGCATTGCATGGTCAAAGACAAAACTTACGGTTTCGAAGTACTCGATATCTCTGCATTTTCAGGTAGCGCGGAATCCACACGTTTCCGTCGTGCTGCATGCTCACAAGCAGACGTCTTCGTCCTATGTTTCAGCATCGCGGTTCCAAGCTCGCTGGCTTCTATCCGAGACAACTACATCCAAGAGGCAAGTCACTATCGTCCAGGCGCGCCTTGTATTGTAGTGGCGACGCACCTCGATTTGCGTGGCTCTGATGCTGAGGGCGGACGAGAGAGTATATCGCACGCCCATGGGGAGAAGCTAGCGTTCGAAATTGGGGCGAAAGGATATTTTGAATGCTCAGCCGAGCCTAGTCGCGATTTGCGGGAGAGCTCCAAAGACGTACGGCCAGTGTTCGACCTGGTGAGTCCAGATCTTAGTGTCTTCCTCCCGGATAGTTTGTTGCGTCAGAAAATTGACTACCCATCTCAACTTTTCAGGCTCTTCAGAGTGCCATTGCTCACAAAGCTCAGACAAAAAACAATGCCCCGAACCGACGAGAAGCAGACGGAGGTGTGTCGTTGTGTGACACCACATTCAAGACGCAGCGGCACACCGAGCTGCTTCTTCCCGTCGACGACGATACCCACCCGCCGCCGTTTGCCCGTTTTTTGTCGTACAGGCATTATATCCTCCACCTCCGATTTTGGCGTTCGTGTCGACTCGTACATACTTACAAGCTGCTTCGCTCGCTCTCCCCTCCCCTTTTCCTCCCGCAATCTTGCCACACACATGGATTGTATGCAGACAGATGCTTCCCTCCGGCTATTTTGCTACCTGCTAGGGTGTGAGGTGGTGGAGGCGAGGCGAGGGGCTCGCCGTAGCCATCGTTCGACGGTCGCAGGCTCACCGTGGATAGGTAGCCGTATGACACAATATACAAACGCTCCGCGTGCGCAAACGCCGCCTCCTGAGCCCAAGTCTGCAGCAAATCACGCTCCACTCGGTTCTCAAAACCGGCTCGTCTCCCAATCTGTCAGTTAGTCGATCGGTCAGCTCATATTCTTCTTACGCTTTCGGCTAAAGCTCACATTTATACACAACTCCAGTGTAGCGTATCACCAATATCCTCAAGCCTCACGGTTTTGCTGTCGAAGCAGTCGTTGCGCAGATCAAATCAAGCTAACGCGCCCGACCACCCAGGCCTGGGGCTAGCTGCGCTATGGATGCATGGGCCTACAGGTGCTGGTGTTGCCGCGTCGTCGGGATGCGCTGAGCTGACGCTCTCCCCGTGGCCCGCCGGATTGGGAGCTCACATATTGACTTCTTTCTTGATGCTGGCAGGGGGAGAGTATGGAATAATCGGGTGGAAGATGCTTCCCTTCCCAACTGGTGCTACGACCGCGGCGACGAAACGATTGAGCGAGCCAAGGATCGTAAGTATACCGTCTCGCCTCACGGACGTGGATATCTTCTTCGACTCCCAACGTGCCAACCATCGCTCTCGCCGTGTTTCCTTTTCTCGTTCCCGGATAGAGGATGACCATGGGACTTCAGATTCGCGTATTGCATCCGAAAATGCATTCGTTGGATGAATAGTCCGGAGAATGTGAGGGTTGACATGTAAGAACAGTGCGTACGCGTCTCTTCTTGTCGCACAATGTTATGCTAACCAGCTTCAATCTGTCGTAAGTAGTCACTATTGCCATCCAGCACTGCGTTGGGAACGGACTCTATACCACCTTGAGAGATAGATTCCGCCCTTCTACTATATCATTGGTACACGGCGCGTTCCCTCATGCACCGTCACACGCTTTGTGTGCTTCCCTGCAATACCTCGCATTACCCACTGCGTTTCGTGCGTGAACTGGGCGAAGGTTGGCGAGACTTCGGTCCCGCATACGAGCATTCCACATAGACACCCCGCCTTATTTCAAACCACCTGAAGTATTGGCGCGTCTTCTGTGGATCCGACTGTCGCCATCCGACGCTTGATCATCTCCCGCGTTCCAGCCGTACTACCCGTTAATCTTTGGGATGTGTAGATGTGGGAGGTTGCGAAAGGGAGGGGATCGCATCATCATGCTGAGGCGTAGCCGCGTATCTCGAGCTATTGCTGTGGCGCGTCGAGGACCGCTGGTACCCGACCTAGGCGGGCATCTGAAGCTCTAGTATGGCTGATGCAGTCTCCGAGACAATGCCTTTGAGGCGAACTCACTCTCACTTTGCATTGAGTGTGTTCGTCGAGGATGTGCCCGTTGTTAGTTAGCTCCTCTCCGCTGCAATTCCTACCTCTTGTATTTGCTTCTGGTGCTAGTACTGTGCAGAGGGCGAATCTTCAGTACACAGAGCTACATATACATAAACCGTGGGCTTGGAACTGATACGGAGCTCTCGTTCCTATTCTTGCTCTATCCGTTGGGGAGGGCATGCGGGGTCTCGTTTTGGCAATATATTTCCCATACACAGAAGTGTCACAGCGTGAGTCACGCACCCGATCCACCTCAATTCACCTTCACTGCATGGATCCAGTCAGCCAGCATACCGACATCGAATCGCCTGCCTCCAATTCTGCTCTCAGAGCTCGACTCACCGAGATAGCCTCCGAAATCGAGGAATTGTACGCGCAAATCGAGTACCTCAAAACAGCGCGAATATCGGTGGCAAACGCCCTAGACGCCATTGTATACCCCATCCTCACTCTTCCTGTCGAAATCACCTCCGAAATATTTATTCACTACTTCAATGAAATCCTTTCGGAAGTAGACGGGCTTCCTCTTTGCAATCTACACGCAGCATGCGACGCCGGGCCTCTGGTTCTGTCCCAAGTCTGCAGAGCTTGGCGAACTATCGCAATGAATACACCTTCTCTGTGGTGCCGATTCCGCGCAGTGGACGACAACCCTGCTCGGCCAGAGTGGCGGGAACTCTTTGAATCCTGGCTTTCACGCGCTGGCAATCGAATGCTTTATCTTGACCTTGCTGCTGATGCACGCCAGTTCAGCAATTTATTTCCGGCAGTCGTCCCATATGCATCCCGGTGGCGGGTCCTCAGATTCTGCATAGGTTGTGATGATAATTGGACATCCATTTCCCCTTTCGTCGACACTGCCAGTGTTCGGGGAAGAATTCCACTCCTGCACGAATTGGGTGTTTGGTGGGAAGGACCGAGTGACTTTACGACGACGGCCCCCATCACTGCATTCTCTGATGCACCCGAACTTCGGAAAGTAACACTAGAATATTTGTGCCCAGAAAAGATCACCCTTCCTTGGGCTCAACTGACGCATCTCACCCTATGCGGTCAGACCTTTGAGGAAGCTTTTGAGGTTTTACGCCAGACACCCGAAAGACTTGAAGAACTGTCCCTCGATCTGGACGCGGGTGGTCTTCAGGACGCCGTTCCAGTTGATCTGGGTAATGTGCGTAGGCTGGTGCTTCCCAACACCATGGACTACATTCCAGAAACCCTCTCCTATATCACTCTTCCCAAGCTTCGTGTCCTCGAAATCGGTCGAATATTCAAGGAGGAAGATGCAGATGCGCTGCTCACGTTTGCCAAACGTTCGCATTGCACCTTGGAAACTGTATCCGTGCCTGGGGACGCGGAGCAACATTTGACCATGTACACTCTCGAGTCGGAAGCCATTGGAACGGCTGGTCATGTCAGCGTTCCAGACATCGGCTGGTCTATGGGTGTGCTGGAGCAATTTTTCAACTGGATCGGTGCCGACTCCGCTTTCTCCAACTTCTTGCCGAATATGCGGTCTTTGCATCTTCCACGTTGCAAAACGGAAGTCTCGTTTGCAGCATTGGCCGATATGCTTTCGTCGAGGTCATATAACCGCGCTGGGCAACCCAGATTTGAATCGTTCCGCCTCATTCAGATGTACCACCAAAATCCAAATCATGCGATAGCTCCTGTAATAGCAGAGCAGCTTCGTGCTTTGATGGACGACGGGCTTGACATTCATATTGAAAGCCTCAACGGAATGGTATGCTGTCGCTCGCGTTTATTTGCTTCATATTCTCCGGCTGATTCGTATTACAGGGGTACGGGGAGAAATTTTCGCGCTAGCTATTGCAAATGTGCATTCAGTATGGGGTGGTGCGGTGGTAGGGTAGGGGTGACGGGTAGAGTGGCGGGCATTATACGTAACTTTCTAGTGATATTCTCTACGAACACCCACACACCGAAATCCTACCAGTGGCATCCGCGACAGTAATCCATATACATGCCGTCACTCGACTTGTATGTACCGTCTGGTGTAAGTTTCGGGGTCCCCGTCTGACGTAGAGTACATTTTGGACTTTGGTCATATCTGATGAACTTCGGACTATGCATGATGTTTCTGGTCATTCCGCCCAGGTACGAGGAGGAACATATCCCGTTTTGGCAATACATTTCCCATCTTAGGATTGCTGTGCTACCGGCCGAACCATCGGACTTGATCGGTTCGCAGGGTTTGTGGGTCCCGTCATCTTGCATTGTGCGAGCATTCCGTCAAGAGCCTCCGATACTGGTTTGACTCATCGGCAACTGGACATGGATGCATTTGAGCAACGACTGGCCAGTGGCGAACCTCCCGAGAGTATCGGAATAACCAAAACCGAATGGACATCGCTCGTATTCCTCTATAACCATGTGCGTTTCGCTTTCGCGGAGTAAGTTCAAGGTTAAGATTTTCTGAGACAGGATGCCTGCCTTCTGGGAGCAGTTGAACAATTGTTCTCTTGCTTGCTCGGCAGGGGCCCCGAGCTTCGTCAAATTCTCTCGTCTTTCGATTTGCAAGCACTTCAAGCTCGAGCTTCAAAGGTGTTGAACAAGAATTGTGAAGATATACACCTCTTGGCTGTGGGCGGATACAATATGGTACGTAGGATTGTTGTTGTCGATTGTGAAGCAATGCTAATCTGTCGCAAGGTGTTTTTACTGCTGTTCGACGACGGTACAGACATTGTGGCGAGGCTGAGAGACCCAGGCGAAGGCATTGGCAACCGGGATCACAGCACGACTCCCAGAGGAAATTGCTGCTAGATTTGTTTCTGAGGTTATTTCGCGCCTTTTTGACTTTTTTCTGTGTCTGACACTCGAAGAAGGTCGCTACGCTGCGCTTTCTCAATAAGAATGTTTCTATACCTGTGCCCACTCTGTACGACTGGGACAGCGAGTGGACTAATGCTATTCGTGCTCCGTATATGCTAATGCAACGAGTGCGTTCTCTGTGCCATCTGTCTCCGACTCGCTTTGGACCAATGCATATATGATTAGATTTCAGGGTACCTCTTGAGAGACTTGCGTATCACGTCCGCTGGCTGGGAAAAACTCGCTGCTCAAGTCGCCGGATTTGAAGCCAAAATTTGCAATCACCCATTGCGCTCGATAGGTTCTTTAATCGATCCCGATGGCAGTATTGGACCCATTGTCGAATCATGCACCTCCGACCATATGCCGAGCGGCAAAGGCCCTTTTTCCTCTTCAAAGGAATACCTGCTCTGTTACGTGGATCGCATTCTTGACGAGTTGAAAGACTTGAATCGCTACATCACTGGTCGTACCCACTGTAGTAAGATGAATGGTGGTGTGGACGCGCTTCCCGCCGCATATGCACAGCAGTGGTTCCACCTTTTACGCAATGCTCTCGCCAAATTGCCCGATGAACTGCCTCGGCACCGGGACCTCTTCCGGCTGGCTCACTACGACTTCAACGAGAACAACCTTCTGTTCTCTGTTTCGTCTCCTGACAACCCTACGATCGTCGGTATTTTGGACTGGGAGGGGACACGGGTAGTTCCGGCGTGGGATGGACGCAAAGGCTGCAATATTTCGTGGATCTTAAATATTGTTTGCAATTCGAGGCACGACCAGTCCGAGCGAAACAATTTACTCAAGATTTACAATAATGTGTTGTCCACCACTGGTCGGAAGTTAGGTTGGTCTCCCTTGTGTTTCGAGCATTTGGTCGGATTGTTGGCTACGCCAATCATCATTTTGTCTCAAGAGCAACTTCACACCCGATTTTTATCTTGGTTCGATGAGGCGGAAGCTGCAAGCGAAGAGTTGTACAAAGCGGAGTTGGAGGCTTTTCGTTCTTTGAAACTGTTCATTGATGCTCAACACTTTGAGGTCGGTACTTGTTTGTCTGGCGGAGGCTTACTGAGCATGTCCCATGTATAGTGAATCCAGGATTTCATACAATCGGCATTTGGAGGATCTTTTCTTTCAAGATTCTGCACGAATTCGAAGGTCTTTCGGTTGACCAGCATTTCTCCCTTCTCCCCGTTTGTCCGAGTTACCTTTCGGTGGTGAAGCGCGAATCATGAGATCGTAGTGGCTGGAAATGTGCTCGTCGACGCGTTCTCCCCGCGGACGGATGGCTCTGCTGCAAGATCGGATATGCAATGTACAGCGACGGCAAGGACTTACTGCTGCATTTCTCTGCGGCTTGGGTCTCCTTCCATCTTTGTTTTGGGTATCTCTGCAAGGTAGCGGGGGGCCGCGAGATGTATGGTGCCTTGGCTACACGCATGAAGATCACGGAACCCGACACCGTTGAATAGCGACGGAATTGGCCTTGGCGAGCACTCTGATCTTTACTTTGATATCATTATTATTATAGACCAGCGTGCGTTGGAGTAATGGGCGGCCAGCCGTAGATGTCTCCATAGAACTCGGCCTCTGAGTCTTATGCATCGTCTGTTCAACGTATAATGCCTCAATCAAATTGCCTTATACCTAGTAGAACCGACACTTGGGTTCTGGCGTGTGTTTCGTCATTTTGTGCCGGTACGACGAGGAGAGGATTCCTTTTTGGCAATAGATTTCCTATATTCGGAAGGTGTCATGGACTGAGTCACACATCAAAGCCTTTCTCATGGATGCGACGAACCAAAAGGACAAGCTTACCTTTCCAACGAACTCTTGGCTGAGGGTTCGTCTCGCTGAGATCGACACCCAACTTGGGCAATTGCAGAGCGCTGAACTCGAATCCGATAACCATGAAATCAAACGCCTCGAAGTGGAGCGGAACGTGGTGGCAGAGGTCCTAAATTCCATCGTATACCCTATACTCTCCCTTCCTGTTGAGATTACTTCCGACATATTCTATCACCATCTCAATCAGCTCTTCAAAGGACCACGGGATGAGCTTCCTCTGGTCGATCTGGACAAGGCGACCATTGCTGGTCCCCTCGTCTTGTCCCACGTGTGCAGCACCTGGCGATCCATCGCAATTGATATGCCTTCCTTGTGGTGTCGCGTGCGAGACACATCTCGTGTGGCAGACCGGCGCAAACTACTCGAATATTGGCTGCCACGTACCCGTGGAAATATGCTGTATCTCGATATTGCTTCGGATCCAAGCCAGACTGCGCGTCTGTTCCAAACCGTCGCTCAATATTCGCATTGCTGGCGCGCCTTCAGCTGCTCTCTACAGTTCCCTGTGTCTTTTCGAATCGACACTGTCTACGGTCGTATTCCACTCCTACAGACTCTCGAGATATACAGGGAACTCACGAGCTCTGAAAGCACACACATCACGGTGTTCTCAGATGCGCCTGAGCTTCGAAAGGTCCAGCTCCGGTACTTTGAACAGAGTGGATTTCCCTCCCATGGGCTCAACTAACAAATCTTACTCTCCGGGGCGTGAGCTTCGCCTCTGCCACCGAGGCACTACGACTCACTCCGAAACTTCAAGAGCTCACCATAGACCCGTATAAACCCGATTCCTTCCAACGTAGTCCCCCACCCCCTATCATCCTACGTCACGTCCGCAAGCTTTGCCTCCTCAACGCCCACTGCGAGACCTGGAACTTCCTTCCCTATATCACACTTCCGGGTCTTCAAACCCTCGACATCACCTCGGAAATGGCACAGGAGGGCGATAGAGAAATGCTCATCGCCTTTCTCGACCGTTCGCAATGCGCCCTGGAATCTATATCTTTCTTTGGCTTCGAATGTGGTCCGATCTCCGCTCTAGAATCCATGACTATGCGCAATGTCAGTAAAGTCGGCATTTTTTCTTTGTGGTGGGGTACGAAGAAACTGAAGCAGTTCTTCGCGCGAATCGCCTCTGATTCGACCTTCTTGCCAAATCTGCAGTCGCTTGAGATTGCACAATCCTTAAGCTTCGCTCATGATCACACACTGTATGCAGAAGTAGCTGAGATGCTTTCTGCGAGGTGGTATGATCGAGGCGACGCGGCGAGACTCCGTTTTTTCCGAATGGCGTGCAAAAATGGAAGCGCAGACTCGATCCCTCATGCCTCCGTGGATGCAGTGCTTCGTAGGTTAATGGATGACGGTCTCGAGATCCGTATTGAGAGTGTTAATAAACGCGGGGAGGGGGGAGTTTTTGTGAATGACTCTTTTAACTGTGGGGGATAACTCGGTCATACTCATAAGTAGGGTCAATTGTAGCCTGTTGTGTGATGGTGTGGAAGCATAAGTGCTCTTTAAAGAAGCTAGATATTGTTGCTCCGGAAGAAAATACGAGATTTGTGAGTGGGGGAACGGGGACTGTGACCCGATTTGGCAATATCTTTCCCATATCGGGGCACTCATGCCACGTGGCGCACAACAGCTCACTACGTCTTCCGAGTCACCTCCACCTCATGAATCCAGCGAATCAGCCTGCAAATGTCATCGTCAATCTTTCCAACTCTGCACTAAGAGTTCGTCTCGCCGGAATCGACTCCGAAATTGAGAAATTGCAGGCGCAAATTCATCGTTTGCAGACGACAAGAAAACCGATAGCAGGCGCCCTGGATGCCATCATCTACCCCATACTCAGCCTTCCGGTCGAGATTACATCAGAAATATTCAAACAACATCTCATACAAGTTTTCGGGAACCCCTCTGAAGCAGATGTGCTTCCGCTCGTCGATTTAGCTGGTGCGCGGGACGGCGGACCTCTCCTTTTGTCGCATGTCTGCAGAGCTTGGAGGTCCATAGCGCTGAACATGCCTTCGCTGTGGTCTCGTGTGCGTGTATCGTCCTCCGAGACGGATCCTTCAGACTGGCAGGCCCGGGAACTCCTCCAATGCTGGCTTGCGCGCGCGGGCAATCAGTTGCTGGACTTGGATCTGACTGCTGGGTTTGACCAGAACCAAACCACTCGTTTATTCTCGACGGTAGCTCCATACTCCTCACAGTGGCGTAGCTTTCAATGCTACTGGACAGATCCGTTTTCAATTCCAATTGATATCATTCGGAGTCGGATTCCGCACCTGTGCGAATTGAAAGTTTGGAGTAAAACCGAAGACGTGAGCCCTGGTAGTCCAGAGATTCCCCTTATCACAGCATTCTCCGACGCCCCAAACCTTCGAAAAGTGGCGCTCAAATACTTACCACCAAAGTCCATCTCGCTTCCTTGGGCTCAACTTACGCATTTCGATCTAGACGGCCAGACCGTGCCCCAAGGTATTCAAGCGCTGCATCAGACTCCGAACCTCCAACAACTGTCCCTCGACCTCGACGGGGCTTCTGGTGGGGCTCAGCTAACACCAGTGGTCCTACGCCATGTTCAGAACCTTTCCCTTCCAAACGTAGACGACAAAGTCATGAGATACCTTAGGTATCTCATCCTCCCGGGCCTCAAGACTCTGTATGTCTATTCGATATTTCAAGGGCGGCGTAACGCAACGGCGCTCCTCGGCATGCTTGAACATTCACGCAGCACCGTGGAAACCATGTCCATGTTTTGCACCTACGACTTTGCAATCCTTGTCTTGGCTTACATGGATCATGCCAGTCGGCTTGAACTGAAACCCACACGCTGGTCATCGAGCCATCTCGCACAGTTCTTCGCCCGACTTACTTCTGATTCCAAGTTTTTGCCAAACATTCGCTCTATTCACATTTCGAATTGCGGGGCCGTCATACCATACGCTGAGCTGGTCAGCATGCTTACTGCCAGGTTTCATAATCGCCAGGCAAATGAGGCAAAGCTCGAATCGTTCCACCTCATCCGCAGCTCAGGAGAAGTAGATGAAATTCCAAGTCTGAGGGTCGAAGATCCGCTTCGTGGTTTGAGGAACGCGGGGCTCGATATTCACATCAAGAGGTTGAACAAATGAAAGACCGCGGTGAGTCATCTTCTTTCTTCCTTTTTTTACTTCACACTTCTCATTCGATTTGGGGATCAAGACTTTGACTGAGGACTCTCGTTCAACTCAAGAGACCTGTAGACTGCGAGATCCCTGTTGCAGAGAGATGGTCGACTGCTTGTCGACTGCTGCCGCTATCGGGACAAGGATGAAGCGTGGGAGGTTGGTGGGAGGTGGAAAGAAACGAAATTTGGGTCAAGATTGTGACATCTTCGCCGCCGTTTTGGCCTCTAAGCCCTCAAAATCAGCAGAATGTTGCCATATAGCTCCTGGCAGACTAGAGAGAGGGATGAAATGGTAGGCTATATATACAGTCCGATGGTTGGAGATTCTACACTTGGTGAATCGTTGTGCATACATAGGCCTAGACTAATAGGCCAAAAAGTGTCTACGAGTATTCCAAACGTAAAACGAGGCTATGGTAAGTGAAACGATGGGAGAGAGACTGGCCGCCCTGTCTTGAGCCAGTGCGGTCAGAAACTCCTTAACCTTGGCCGCATACAGCTGCTCAAGCCTCTGCACACAACCGAGCAGATCAAGAACAACGCGTGCATGCGTTCCGCCCATCCCGATGAGGACGTCGGCAGCGATGGCCGCGCCTCCTGCTAGATTTACCGTTCCCGCTTCCACATCACAGGCGATGACTTTCGTGTCGAGGAGGAGTTTGGCTGGAGGCGATGCAATCCGTCATGCGGAGACGGTTTCGTCTGTTGCAAGGCGACGCGGTTCTCGATGGAGGTCGTCCGGCAATCATATGCCCTAGTCCTCTGGGTCTTGCACTTGACATCGAATCTGGGGCCATTAAGGCAACGCCAAACTGGCGAGTATTTGTGGTAGTTGGAGGCATATATAATATATTACGAGCGCAGGGTCCGCTGCGTCGAGGGCTACCAGTGGGAACGCGCCGCGTAAGTATGCACGAATGGCGAGCCGGCTGCATTGACTCGGGATGCGCGTCTAGCTGCATTTGGAGTGTCTTCATGCGCGCATGCAGTGAAGATCTAGAACGTAGAGCTTTTGGGGTGCTCGATCTCCTGAATGCGGTGAGTCGACACTGGACTGGAATCGGAATGGGGGACGAGGGACGAAGATAGAGGAGGGAAATACTGTTGAGGTAGCGGAAGAAAAGGTGCGCTGCGAGATTGTAAAGTGTGGCCCTGTCGACCGTGGTGGATGGTCTCGGGATACACTGTACCGGTGTCATGCCTAGGCCGTGCATCGAATGAGTTGCAGCGTGTCTCCACGAAGGAGTTCAGGCATTTGCAGCTGAGGAGGGTAGGATGAAGCGGGTTGCGATGTATGCGGGAAATTGAGATGGACGAGGTCAAGCTAATCGTCGTGTCGCCCGATAGGAGTTCTTGCGGGTGAATACTGTTGGTGTCGCGTGTAGCGTATGAGATAATTCAAAGACGGTGACTGCTGATAGAGGGTCAATCAGACGAAGGTAACTCAGAAGAAACACTTGGGGGACACGTACAGATCATTGTTTCTCGGCGTCTGACTTCGCGCCACCCGGCACAGGGTTCGACAAAACCTTCAGCGCCCTTTTCACAACATGATTCTCCCGCCTCTCTTCACAACGACGCCGCTGCGCCTCTCCAGCCTCCGTGCAACGACGAATATGACCCTCAAGCGCTGCAGCGCATCTGCGCTCGCGTGCGGCCGAAGCGTCTAAGCATCGACGGACGTGTCCCTCATCCCGTGCCGCTGCCTCTGAGCAAATCTTGATGAGGGCATCCCCTGCTTCCGTGCATCGCGAGGAGAGCTCGTCGAGCGCTGCGGAGCACTGGCGGATGTGCTCGTCTCCAGCCTCTTTGCACTGTAGAATCTGTGTTTCGCTGGAGAGAAGTGACTCTGAGCATTTTTCGAGGTGCGGGAGGCCAGCGTCTATGCATTGACGGAGATGAGCTTCAGTGGCTGCGTTGCATTGTTCGATGTGTGCGGTTTCAGCGTCCAGGAATTGACGGAGATGGGCGTCGACAACGGCCGCTCCTGCAAGTTGGGAATGGGGGTTGAATACGGGAATCGGAGTCGTCGATGAGCTGGTCGTGCCGGCCATCGTGAATGAATGAGCGCAATGCCAATACTACATATACTTCAAAGAGCTCGGTGGAAGTCGTTGGCGGGTGTCGCCAAGGCGAGAGTGAGCTGTGTTTCGCGGCTATCGATAAGCGCATTATCTTTTATGTCCTGCCAGTGCCGTCCGTGTACATAGACGCAGTCTTGTGGAAGATGGTGAGCACTCTGTGCTGAGTGCGCCGTTCGGCCGATCTTTGTGGATCGTCCGAAATCGCCCGAAGAGCCTTTTCGCGTGTTGTCCAGTAGTGTCCAGTCTCTCCGCAGCGTCTGTCGGATTCCACACTTTTCCTCTTTTCCTGTTCTCAACTTGCTCCTCATCTGTGGCATGGATGCAGCGAGTGGCCACTCGAATACCGCTCTTGATTTTACCAACTCGCAGCTTCGAGATCGTCTCGCAGAAATTGACTTCGACATCGAGGAGCTACAGGCAAAGATCCAGCGCCTTCAAACGGCGCGAAAACCTATAGTGGACGCCCTAGACGCCATAGTGTACCCCATACTCACCCTCCCAACTGAAATCATATCCGAAATATTCAAACAACATCTCAATCAAATCTTCGACACTCAACTCGAAAAGAACCAGCTTCCACTCGTTGATCTCAGGCATGCGAAAAGTGCGGGCCCTCTCTTTTTGTCGCATGTCTGCAGAGCTTGGCGGCGCATTGCCGTGAACATGCCATCCCTGTGGTGTCGCGTACGAGACGATTTCCTGGAAGACCGGAAGCTCCTCACATGTTGGCTGCAGCGCGCAGGCAGTCAGATGTTGCATCTGGATCTGGGACCCGACCCAGACCAGACCATGCGTTTGTTTCCTATAGTCGCTCCCTATTCGCCACGATGGCGTACCTTCAAGTGCTCCCTAAGGCAGCCGCACTCCCTCTCAATTCCCATCGACACCGTCAGCGGTCGTATCCTACTCCTGCGTGACTTGGCCATTCGCTGGGACGAATCGGGCTCCAGGGATCTTGAGATGACTCCCATCACAACGTTCTCTAACGCACCCGAACTTCGAAACGTAGAGCTACAACACTTTCCCCCACAACGGATCCTTCTTCCATGGGCTCAACTCACGCATCTCATCCTCGATGGACAGACCTTTGCAGACGGCATCGAAGCACTGCGTTTGACTCCGAACCTCGAAGAACTCTGCAAAGATCTACATAGTCCCCCTGACGTTGCACCAAAGTCTGTTACACTAAACCATGTCCAAAAACTCGTGCTTCCAGACGAATACGAATGGGGTTGCGGATTTACTGCCCTACATCACGCTCCCTCGTCTCGACACACTTGATATCACGTCTAAATATCCCGAGGACGCCGACGCAGAATCTCTGGTCACCTTGCTCCAACGTTCTGATTGTGCATTGCGCTCGATATCCCTGCATTCCAACTACGGATTTGCCATGTCCGCTTTGGAGGGCGCCCCCGGGAGCCTTGGTACAATCAGCATCCGTCCTATGTATTGGACGTCAAGGGAGCTCGCGCAGTTCTTCACCCGCCTTACTTCCGATTCGACCTTCCTGCCGAAGCTGCGGTGTCTGGAGGTTCTGCAGTGTACGATGGTCATACCCTATACAGAGATTGTCGAGATGCTTTCGTTCAGACGATGTGATCGTGGAGACAACGAGACGAGACTCGAATCTTTCCGACTCGAACGCAGCACCGGAGTCGCAGACGAAGTTCCCAGCGCGGCTGTGGAGGACAAACTTCATAGTTTAATGGACGACGACTTGATATTCGCATCAAAAGGCTAGAGAAATCGAAGGGCCTGGTGAGCTGACGTTTCCTGCTTTTGTCTTGCCCTCTCATTGGCTTGTAGTTCGACAACAATAAAGACTCGGAAGATTTGGATGAAGAATAGATTGCACCGTTCAGACATTATCAATAGCGTACACATCTCTCAGTAGATTTTCGCTCCGACCTAAACTCAAGCAATTGTGATTCCTGTCCACCATAATGTTATTCAACTGTCGAGCTGATTTTGAGGCCAAACCCAAATTGGCCGCTTAGAGGGCGGACATTTACTAAGGATGTAAAATGAGCATTGCGTTTATATCAGCCTCAAGGACAAAAGATTCAAAGGGAAAATCACCTTGAGGACCAGTCCATCAGGAGTCTGAATAATATGGATCTCCATCCCGTCGTCCATCAAGGCCTGAAATTTCTCGTCTACGGTGTTGTGGAGTTCATCGATGCGCCCAGAGTCGCAGGCGAGTTCGAAAAGGTCGATTCTTGACTTGTTTTCTCGGTCAAACCGTCTTGAAGCCAGCATCTCGGTCATTTCTGCGTACGGCACGACGGTCTCGCACTGCGGAAGCCTCAAAGCCCGGAGATTTGGCAAGAAACTGGGGTCAGAGGTGATTCGAGCGAAGAGCTGTGCGAGATCGCTCGGTTTCCAATGTACAAAACGAAGGATAACCTCGGCGACTTGGTCCATAACGGCCAGGGCGGCAACAACGACCTCGTAGTTGTATAAGCATTCCATGAATACAACTTTCAACGCGCAAGGCGAACGATTGAGAAATGCTACCAAAAGGTCTCTATCGCCCTCGTAGAACCATTCCGAGCCGATGTTGAGAGTTTGAAGACCAGGAAGAGCGATGTAGGAAAGAAAGCCAATGGATCGCCCAAATTGGTCGCGAAGCAAAAGGTCGTGGACATGATCCAAGACGACAGGCATTGGCTGAGCCATGCCAGGAGAAGTTTGTAGGTCGATGGATAATTCTTCGAGGTTTTGGAGTATGGTGTAGAATTTCGATACCTTGAGCTCCGGTTTGACCAGATAGCGTGAGATGTGTCAGTTGATCCCATGGAAGGAATATCCATTTCGGTGGCATATATTCGAGTTTTACCCTCCGAAGTTGGGGGGCATCAGAGAATGCTGTGAATGGACCGTCTTCCGCACTTGGCTCCGAGGCACCACTCTTCCACCAGACCCTCAATTCGCGCAGGAGTGGCATCCGGCCGCGAACGGTATCAATGTGAGATAAAATAGCTGGTTGTAGGAAGCATTCCAAGACACGCCACGTCAAAGAATAAGGCGCAACTGTTGAAAACAAAAGCGCGGTCTGAGTTGGATCATCGCTTCTACCAACAAGGTCCAGATACAGCATATGATTGGCTGCTCGCGGAAGCCAGTATTCAAGGAGCTTTCGCCAGCCAGATGGAGGTGAATAGGGGGGACGATGCGCGCACACGACACCACATGAAAGGAGCATCGCTGGCAATATAGCGCCACGCTCTGCAGACATGGGTAAGAAGGAGGGGACCTGCGTGGCCTGCATGATGGAGATCAAAGAGTCTAGAGATGCAGGTCGCTTGCCAGCCAAGGGATCATGAGCGCGTCGAGATAATGCTTGAAAATCTCCAAGGTGACTTCGGTGGGGAGTGTAAGTATAGGATATACAATCGAATCCAACGCATCTGCGATCGATTCTCGCGCAACTTCAAGGAGTCGGAAGGACATCGAGCCGAGCCCGAAGTCCCTCGATTTCGGAGTCAATTTCTGCTAGATGAGCCCTCAGCACAGAATGAGAAAGAGGAGCAGACTGCGATTCTACGGCCATGGCTTGCAGCACCGCCAGAACAAGGGCAAAGCAGAAGTGTCCGAGGTCACACATGTGACACAATCCAAATAAGGGAACTCAATTCCTAAATCGGGATATCTTTCGCAATTTGATTTTCATTTTTGCTACATTTTCATTCTCGAAACTCCAGTATGACCAACTGAGGCACCATGGCAAGATAGACTACCGGGAGTTATATACGAACTTAGAGATGCATTTTGAGTCACCAACGTTTACATAGTTACTTATATACATAGTCAGTTATATAGTTCAGGTGGACGGAGTTGGCTTACTTAAAAATTTGCATTGTAATATTCTTGTCCCACTTTCAACGCATCGTAACCAATCATCGTCGCCTGCATCTCTCTCGCTGTGCAATATTTCAGTCCAAGAATTCACTCCTGGAATAAAAATACCCACATCTAAGGTACTCCCCTCGTTTCGCTGGCACAGCAGCCTGCTTCACCGATTCAGTACCCACAAAGTCTCCCCTCTCCTTTCTCAGAATTTGATACGCTTCCAGTCGTGCAGGTATATCCTCCCTTGTGGTCTCAAGGGGAAGCAAACACGCTAGCACCGCGGCTTCTTCAATCGCCATCGCTGCGCCCTGTCCCAGCATGGGTAAAGTAGCATGTGCCGCGTCGCCGAGAAGTGCTGTCCGACCATGTATCCACGTCGGTAGAATCGGGAGGGCGCGGAGCTGCCATCTGAGGATCGGCGTGTAGAGCGGCAGATCTAGGAGACGCAGGAACTTTGAGTTGAAACTACTGAATTTGCTACGGACATCATCGATGGTTGCAGTAGCCGTCCAGCCTGGTTTTCTACTAGTTGTATCAAATGGATAGGTCATAAGCGTCTGACTTACCTGCAGCGTCTTGATCAGGATCCGGATGAATACCAACGAAATTGATGAGGGTCCCCTTGCGACATGGATAGATAAAAAACATCCGCAGGTCTTGTTCTCTCAATACCACGCTTCGAGCACCGGTTAGTCCTTCCGTCAACCATTCGAGCCCTTCGGTTCCATCCAGATTAGAGGCATCGAAAAGACAGCGAAAACATGTCAGCCTGTAGCAGGAGCCTTCACGACGTGCCCAATGACGCTCGTTCGGATAACAGACTGGAGGAGATGAGGCAAGTGAAGACTTCGAGCCACAAAATCGTACACACATGAATACCATCGGCGCCGATAACGACGTCTCCGGGAACGCTTTCGCCACCAGCTAGAGTTACCGTTCCCAAATCCGGATTGCAGGCCACGACTCTTGTATCAAGGTGAAACTCTATCGGTGGGAATCGGGTTTCGCTTTCATCTATAGCAAGACGTCGCAATTCTTCATGAAGGTCGCTCCGGTGACAGAAAACAGAATTCTACGAAATAAATCCATTAGCACAAGCTTCAAGGTGGTGGAGAAAAAATCACCCTTGGTTCGTTGCCCGGCGATACGAGAAATGGACGAGTTATACCGACCCCGTTTTTCGCGTCAAAGACTACAGTCTGCAACAGCGCACAGAAGAAAAAAATCAGGCCAGCAATATACCAGCGGATGCACGGCAACAAACCCCCTCCCATTTGCTAGGTTTCAAATTCTCCAGCACGCAACCGAACTGCTCCAATATAGTCCAGGCGTTTGGCTGCACCCCAACACCAGCTCCGACTTCGGTTTTGGTTTCGGAGGCTTCAAAGATCTGTGTACCGCGATCAGCAAGAAAAATCATCGCAACAAGTAAGAGATGGGATTACTTTAACATGGTGGCCATTCCGTCGCAGGGCAATAGCAGCAGCAAGCCCACCGATGCCCGCGCCGACTATGGAGATATTCAAAGGTACAGACGAAGATGTTTCGAGGACCATCGTCGTGAAGCTGAGGACACAATACGAGCTCGAAGAGTCATTTTAAGGGGAGCCGCCTGAGAAGAAGTACCATTGTATCTGGAAGTCGTCCTTCCACGGCCGGCTAAATTAGTCACTGGCGAAGCATAAACTCTTGACGATGAAGGGGGCATAGTATCATGAAATCGGCAAAACGCAGCAGCGTTGGACTAGCGTTGGTCATCTTCGGGTCATTCGTTGGAGTAAGATTACCGTTTTGTTACCGTTCCAAGTCTGGCCACACGGCCCGCAAGAGCTTTACGACTCGATGGCGGCGAAGTTATCCAGGGACCAGCATACTATAGGGTTCCGCCTTTCGCGGACTCGGACTAGTTAGATGCCCGTATCGTTGACTACAAGTCAGCTTCAAATTGAGGTGAGTCTTGATTCAATGCGACCGTTGCGACGGAACTTTGCACGGAACACAGGGCCCGTTCGTGGTCAGTTATGAATGGAAACCTCGGGAGAAAAGAGCAAGCAGGGCGCCACTTGACTTCCAAGGCACATGTTGACAAGTTACAGGTAAGTATGGTTTCGAGGTCATTATGGTTTGAGGAGAGCCCGATATGACAAACACCTGTAAATCTTCTGACCAACACCTAAAGACGAAAACAGACTGGGTACTCTACATACTCAAGTACTAAATGTTTAACAATAAAGAGATATCGTATGATATGGTACAGTAACAGCGCTACAGTCTCGACGAGGAATTTATGACGAAAGGACGATTATGATCCTTTGGAATCGCGAGTTAAAAACACAAAGTTAGTACGAAAAAGAGATGTAAAAGTAAAGCCAGCTCCATAAGAGGGATTGTCGCTATAGTACCCCGAATTAAAACCCAGCCTCCTGCGCCTGCGGAGTGGGTGTCGGCGTCGGCCAACCGGACTGCGCCTCAGGGGCAAGCGCGGGCACAGGCGTCCTAAGATAGAATGCCTGAGACTGGGCCGCAAAGACAACGGGGACGGTATAGGCTGCTTGATGCTGATACGTCTGCGCCTGAGCTTCATGGGGGATCGGTGCCTGCGGCTGCTGCTGCGCCTCGTCGTCCGGCATGGAATCTTGATCGACGTCTGCAAAAGCATATTGCTCCTGCCTCTGCCCAGCCCCATGAACTGCAGGCGCAGACATATATGCATGGGGCATCCCGACGTCCACATCGGCTTGTCCATCCCGAGCAGCAATCGGGGGCGCCATCTGATTCTCCGCCCCCATCCCTCCCTCATCAGGCATCTCCGTCCGCAACGATGACACCGTCCCCAACTCCGTCCTCAACGACGACATCGTCGCCGTCGCGTACCTCATCCCCAGCCCCATCTCATCGAACCCGCTGACCACGAAAGGCTGATACCCCCGCCGTTGCTGCTGCTGCATGACTAGACTCGCAACGCTCGTGTCCTCGTCCTCGTCCTCGTCCTCTTCTACTTCTTCCTCTTCCTCTTCCTCTTCCTCCTCCTCCTGATCTCCTTCATCTTCACCCTCAGCATCCTCATCCATGTCTAATTCGTCTTCCTCCTCCTCCTCTTCCCGTTCTTCCTCCCCATCATCCTCCTCCTCCTCTTTCCCCCGTCTCGGCCTCTTCGCTCTCCTCCCAACAGACTTCGACGAAGAACCCGCCCTCCCCCTTGCCTTCGCCTTCTCCTTTGATGTCGACGCCGCTTTGGCCCTTGACCGCTTCCTCGGCCGCGGCTTGCTCGCAGAGCCCTCAGCTTCTGCACTCGTCACAGGCGAAAGGTTCCGATGCACCTTGATGTGCTGCAAGAGGTTATCGTGCCGATTGAAGAATTTCTGACACGAGGGGAATGTGCAGGGGTATGCTAATTGACAATATCAGCGTTGATCAAGGTGCATGAGAAGAGGTAGTTGGCCCAAGAGGAATCATAGACATTGTGCGGCAGGGAGGGAATATAGAGCAGGACACGACTGAAGACACGTCGACATAGAGAGACGCAGAATGACAGCAGCAATACAACGGCAATCTGAGATTGGTGGGCACAAGGGCACAGCAACCTTCCCCTCATCCCACTCTCACCGCCCCCGACTCGAGCCACTCGCCGATGCTTCGTACAGCTTCGACAACCGACGTGCTGGACCGTCAGTCCTGCGCACGAGAAAGACGGCGCCTGAGAAATCACGCGCCGTCCACTACCACCCCCACGAAATGAGAGCCGAATCAAGAACGCGAGCATGGGACAGGACGACGCAGATAGCACCGTTCGATGGAGGCAGACGCAGAATGACAGCCGCAATACAACGGCCGTCTGAGTCCACCAACGGGCAAAAGGGCAGAGCATCCGTCCCGCTCTCACCGCAAACTCGAGTTGCTCGCCCATCCTTCATATGGCTTTGACAATCGACGCGCTGCAACCTCCTCCCGCGCACGCCGAAAACCACGCCTGAGAGGGGCATGCGTTGCCCACTACCACCGCGCAAACAAATCAAAGGGAAATCTCTGAACGCGAGCATCGGGCGAACGACACAAAACACCATCCGACCCCCTCAAAGGTCCAACGCGGATCCGAGCAAGCCCCCAAACTTCTCGAGAACTGCGTCCCATATAACAACAAACCCGACCATCGGCTCGCAAGAACGGCACTTGCGACAAACAAATACTCCACTCCACCCAATCCTCCATCCAAACCCATAGAAACGCAACCCCATCCTCATCGCAGAACCTGCCGCCCACCACCCAAACCCCTCAGAAAGCGCAAGAAAACCAAACCACTCACGTTTCTCATACGTATGTATACTTCGTATATGTCTCTTCAAATGCTCCCCGCGATGGAAACACTTCCCGCACCCCTGCACCTGGCATATATGCATCCTCTTGCCGCCGTTCGCAGCGCCATTTGCAGCACCGTTTGGAGTTACAATTGCGGTGCCATTTGCACTTACGAGTGTGGTGCCGGTGCCGGTGCCAGTGGTGGTGCTGGTATCATCGGCCGGGGTCGTCAAAAAAGAAATTGGCGGGGCATCGATGATGACAACAGCTTTGGCGGGGACAGCTGGAGAGGCGACGGCAGCAGTAGTGGTAGATGCAGCGGCGGTGGGCTGCGAGGAAGGAGTAGAAGTAGCCGTGGATGCAGAGGCGTCACCCGGAGGAGGCGCAGGCACAGACAAAGCCGCAACTACCGGAACGCGTCTCCCACGGCTCTTTTTAATTAGATTCGGAACGGGGATGGGGACGTTCGACGAGGAGCGGTTGGGGCGGCGAAGAGCCAAACTCGCGGTGGAGGAAGTGATCAAGGTATGCGCAGCGGCGGAAATTGGGAAGGTAGAGGTGGTAGGGGCGAGGATAGCTGGAGCGGACGAGGAAGAGGCGATTGCTGCAGGCGTAGGCACTTGAGGCAGTCCTTGTAATACTGGTGGTTGCGAATGAGAGCTCAGCTGGGGCGCGGAAGCAGACATCGGCGAAGGCAAAGGCTCCTCCCTGTCTGTTTCGACCTCTTCTTCTTCTTCCGCTTCGACCTCGTCGATGGGGCGCTTGCGTCCTCGGGAGGTGGAGGCAGGAGCAGCAGTAGACGAAGTAGCTCTTGCAGCGTTTTTAGGACGCCCGACTCCTGCCTGCTTCTTCTTTGGCTTTGCGTCAGTGGCGCCGGCGGCGTACCATGTATCGTCGTCCCGCGCGCGCGGCTTGGACGCGGTACGACCTGTTAGCGAACGCGTTAGGGGTCTGGAAGGCGGCACTTGCGATGTTGAGGTCGAAGTAGCGTTCTAAAAGCGATAAGTCAGTCGGACTCTTTGAGGATTGAATAGACGCCTATGACCCACTTGCTGTCCATTCGCCGCAGCTGTCTCAGGCACGACCATATCCTCCACTTGAGTAGTGCTCACCGCGTCGGCCATTCTCGGGTCTCAGTCTCGGTTTGCTTGATTCTTTTCGCGTTCTTTCTTCGAGACGACACAGGGGTCTAACAGGCTCTTTTGAATCTAAGACCACAAAATCTTCGTCAATGGTCTCAGACACGATTCAACTATCTTACCTTTCTTTCGTATCTGTCTCAGACCCTAGTTGTCTCGCTGCTCGTCCAAGACAACACACTACGAATCCTACACCTCGGTCTTGACTGTAACGCCACGCAATTCTCCGTCAGTCCGACTCAGACGGCTTCGAAGGCACCTACCTTGTCGGAGTCACCTGCCTCGTCGCTGTCTTCGACGACGCTCTCGAGGGGGATGCGGTGGTAGGGAGAAAGCGATTTTTACCCCTGAGTAAGGCTGGCGCACACCCGGCTACGGAGCCATTTTTGTTCCCACACTGCCACCGCTACACGTGATAGTCACGTTCCTGCCGTTTGCCTCCGCTCTAAATTAATTTTGGCGCGGTGGGCGGGACGCGGAAAATTGCGGCATGATAAATTTGGGATACAGAAAACATACCCTTTATTACGAGAAAAGCCAACTCCAAAATGCTGCTTAAAATTATGCACGCTTCAAAAGTCGTTGACGAAGGCCCGGGCCGACGAAATTCAACATCAAGTTCAACCCAAATTTTGAACCCTTGATTCAAGTGCGTCGTTTCATTATGGGGAGCAGTCGACGATGTCCCGGACAGATGCCCCAATGCACTTACCCACAGTACCTTGCATTCTCGAAGAAAAATTATTCTGAATTCCCTATTGATAACTTGAACTTCATCCCGCTGTATCCCAACAGACGAAGGTCCTCACCGGATTCTCGTCTAGAAATTTTAAGAAACAGATTCACAGCAAAGCAAATACGCACTAAGATCTGGGAGCCCTTACACTCCGCAAACGAATGCTACTAGTAGTAAGTTACCACTCCCTCCGCCAGAAACACATAAACTATTCCTCAGGCTCTCGTCGGCCCCAAGTCATCTGAAGTTCGGAATACAGAGATAAATCGACATATCCAGACCCGGTGCCTTGCTAGTAGCACTTTTCATCTTCGCACAAATCATGCTGAAGGGCATAATTGATTTCAACATCCCGCTGTATCATTGTAACACAGGTCGTCGCCAGATTCTGTTCGGCAAAAGTTTAGAAACAGTCCCACAGAGAAGCAAGCGTGCATGCAGCAAAATAATGCGGAACAAGCCCCATTTTTTGAAACGGGTACCGTTGGGCACCGTACTCTCTTCGCCAGAAATACATCAACCGTTCCTAACGTCAACCCCCAAATTATCTGAAGCTCGGAATACAGAGAGACCAATTTCACGTTGCATGCGTCTCTGATTTCACTGCGTACCAAGCTCCCTTGGTCATTGCCGCAGGCAGCAAAACTGGTTTGTTCAATTCGTCGCAAAGATCATCTGGCTAAATGATTCAGAATAACACTCAACCACTGAGTAATGGACGCGACACAAACAATCCATCCTCACGTCGACACAGGAACCTGCCGAGATCCTGGCGTGCACTTAGAATAGACTTGAACTTCCAGTAGAAACCGTTAATAATAAATCCCGAAAAATCTAGATGCCAAGAGGCAAAAAGGTCTCCGCGGTGATATAAAAGTCTCCAACTTAACGTGTAAATTTAAATCTGTCCCGCACAATAGCATTCGCATTCAAAAATACCAGAAAAAGCGGGGGGAGGAAGAACCTTGACACGTGATCGCGTATCGCATCAATGAATCAACAAATCACGCCAAGCAGTTCCTTCTTTCCAACGTTTCCATCCGATGGACGAGTCGGTCCGACTGTTTAGATATTGACGCGGACGCCCCGTACATACGCCTCAAATGAGGGTTCCAACGACACACTCAATTTGCCGAACTCGTTCGAAAGTCCAACCGACAAAATTTTCTGGGTGCTCTGCATTTGCTTCGCCTGATCTGTTGATCAGCCTACCTCACCGTTTGCCAACTAGAAAGCACAGAAACTCAGGCCATCGACCTAGTATAAGTATATCCCGCAACATGGCTACCTTTCCCCCCGTTGGCTAACAATTCCGCCATCAAGTTAAATCGTTGTGGCACCGTTTCGAACGTTAATGGATGCACCCCTGCTATGACTTTCTTCTCGATGTTGCCAGTGGCCCACGACGCCACCACCACACTTCTCAATCTTGCATTCCTTCCCACTGCCCAGTATTTTCCTTGTTTTATCTCATTCGTGGATATGAATAGACGGTGCTCCTCCCACCCAGCAAACCAAATTCGTAAGGAAGAAGCATCCAATGGACAAATTCTGATCACCATTTCCATTGAGCAAATTAGCAGTGCTTCCTTCCGCCGCCCTTGCTCCATTCGCTCTCACGCCATCATCTTCCCCTCCTAACCAAAGCCATCCCCAGGTCGCCTCTCGTCCTCCGAGCCTGCTATGGTTAATGGCCTCCCTTCGGAAGAAATCGCGTCCTTCCAAGGTGCCGAAAATGCAAGAATCATTCTTATAGCTCTGTTTTGTCTCTCAGGTGAGCAAGGTCTCGTCCGGTTTCTGTTTCGTTCGTTTGACCATTTGTCTAGTGTATGAAGTTTGTTGTGTTTGTTGAGTCATATCTGTTCGGTGGCTGAAGAATCTTACTTAGTGGCTGATTACCTTGGATGACGAGGCAAGTCAGCGCGGGCTGAGCACGCATCTCAAACAATGAGAAGAAAATCTCAGATAAAATACTTCTGGACTGGACCATGGGGCATGTCAAGGATATTATTTCTTGTGGTGGGTTCTCATTCTCTGTCTGTTGGGAGGCTATGGCTGATCATCTTCTCAGAATCGATATTTTTGTCCGGCAACCAGTGTTGTCGCTTTATTTTGCAAGTATCAATCTCTATTCCGAAATACCGAGTATGTATTCTCATCTATGACCAGGTGTTTCGTTGCCAAACCCTAGCTTTGAGGTCCGCGACTCTCATTTTCTTTCCTATTTCGAGCTAATTCAGCGACTCTAGTTGTAAATCCGTTTCCCTCACTCAAGTCAACTTGAACGAACACCTTCCGTCTTATAGCTGCAAACGTGGTATCCAAACCCTCTTCATAGTGAGCATAATCGCCCTCGGGGTGATCCAAGGCGCGTACATACAACCCACGCTCCACTCTCCCACTGTCTTGACATCCAGTGTCACAGCAACCCTCGTCATCCGCGTGTGGTACCTTTTCGCCCAAAGCCGAATCATGCGCACCCTCATGATCGCGTCTTTTTTCTTCACCAACTTCCTCTCCCTTTACTACGCTTTCATGGAGGCTATTCAGCTAAAAATCACTCCGAACCTAACGACGCTACATATTCACGGCTGCCGCGCGTCAAGACCAGATAGGTTCTGGAGATTATGGTTGCCTTCGTTGATCTTGCATGTTCGTTCCCTTTTTTCCTCTATCCGATCGTGTTCGTAACCTTAGACCTAAGACACTCTTGTACTGTTTAACCGCCTTTAAGGCTATAAAAAACCGGCGAACATTCAAACAGACGCCTATGCTGAAGCGACTCGTTCGAGAGTGAGTCGTCTCGTCTGCTTTCAATCTACTCCGCCACTCATAATCGTTTCAAGCGGTGGCTTCTTCTATTTTGTTGTATTTTGTGCGATGGCTTTCGCGATACTTTCTACACCGCTCTCTAAAAACTCGCAGTATCTGTGTTGCTGACCACAACTGGCTCGTTTCTGCAACAATATCCTCAGGTGCGCATCGCGAATGACGGAAATTGGATTGTTAGGGATCCTACTAATTTCTTGTGGTTCAGATCAACATCCCAGCAATATTTTCGAAGTGAGCCGTCAATGTCTTCAAAAGGCTCACCTGATTCTCACATCTCGCAGCTTCGTTGTTGTTACGAGCTCAATCGCAGCATCACGGGTAATGCTCAGCATCCACTCTCTCGCAGCCAAACTGGGCTCGGACTCCGCTTGGCTGTTAAACAACATCGAGCTCAGTCGCGTTCCCTGGAGACCGGGGGCAACGGAAGGCGAGATAATCGTGGACAGATATCCGAATCCGAGGAATCCATACGACGATGAGGAAGACGAGGATTTGGATGATCTGGATTCGCAGTTTAGTGGGTTTGCATCTCTTAAAACGAGCCGCGCTGGGCGGTTAAATGATGAGACTTGGTGATATATATAATCACGTCTCTGGCTGTGAAAGTTCTGGGCGTTGTTTTCAACGCATGTATGTATTTGTATACCTTAATTTCTTGCACACGGCCGGTGCCTTTGCAAACCATATGTGCCTACATACTACGTATGGCGAGTACCTTCGAGTTTTGTTTAGTCTGAATCCGAGTCAAAGTCTTGATACTAAATCCGAATGAGAAGTGTGAAGCAAAACCAAGAAAGAAAGGTTATTCACCGAAATCTTCCGTTTGTTCAATCTCTTGATGTGAATATCGAGTCCTGCGTTCCTCAAACCACGAAGCTGATCTTCAACCTCCGCGCTCGGAATTGGATCCACCTCTCCTGAGTCACGGATGAGGTGGAACGATTCGAGCTTCCCCTCGTCCGCGCGGCGATTATAGAACCTCGCAGCCAACATCCTGGTCAACTCCGTATATGGTATAGTAGACCCGCAATTCCAGATGCGTAAAGACCGGATATTTGGAAGAAACTTAGAATCAGAGGCGAGTCGGGAGAAAAACTGGGCGAGCCTGCTCGATGACCAGTCTGCCGGTTGAAGGTCAACCTGACGGACTGTGTCCATAGCAGCCAAGGCAGTGATTGCAAAGTCGTAGATGCTTTGCATGGATACAGTTTCCGGGCTGCAGCGTGAACGTGTAAGCATACTGAGTAGCGCTGCTGCGCTAAGGCGTCCATCATAGAATATTGAAGAGACCTTCAGCGTCTTGAGACCTGGGACGGTGAAGTACGGAAGGTATTTCGTGACTTCGCCGAACACGTTTGAAAGCGAAAGCTCATGGACGTGGCCTAGAACGATTTGCGTTGGCTGAACCCCACCAAGAGCCCTGCGGAGGTCGGTGGACAGTTGCTCGAGGTTCGGAGTCTGGTGCAGCGCTTGAATAGCTTGGTCCATGGCCTGGCCGTATAGATCGAGATGCGTAAGTCGAGCCCAAGGAAGAGATATGGATTTCGGTGGTAAGTAGCTGAGCTCTACTTTCCGAAGTGCGGGGGCGTCGGAGAACGCTGTGATAATGGGAATCTCGGGTTTACCAGGGGCCACGTCGTCTCTTTTGATCCAAACCCTCAATTCGCACAGGCATGGAATCCGACCTCGAATGATATCTGTATCATTCGGAATTGAAACGGGGTTTGTCCAGTAGCATTGAAAACTCCGCCATCGGAGAGAATATGGAGCGGCTGTGGAGAATAAATGAGCGGTCTGGTTCTGGTCAAGACCACCAGTCAGATCCAAGTCCAATAATTGAGTGCCCGCGCGCGCAAGCCAACATTGAAGGAGCTCCTGCCAGTCTGAAGGATCCGTCTCAGAGGACGATACGCGCACACGAGACCACAGCGAAGGCATGTTCAGCGCTATGAACCTCCAAGCTCTGCAGACATGCGACAAAAGGAGAGGTCCGGCATGCCGAGCGCGAGCTAAATCGACGAGCGGAAGCACATCCCCTTCAGAGGCGTCCCCGAAAAGTTGTATGAGATGTTGTTTGAATATTTCCGATGTAATCTCGACCGGAAGGCTGAGTATGGGATATATGATGGCATCCAGGGCTTCTGCTATCGGTTTTCGTGTGGTTTGCAAACGAAGAATTTGCGCCTGCAATTTCTCGATTTCGGAGTCGATTTCGGCGAGACGAACTCTTCGCGCAGAGTTGGAAAGATTGACGATGACATCTGCACGGTGATTTGCTGGATTCATGAGGTGGAGGGGAAAGAAAACGTATGAGCTGTTGTGCGCCACGTGGCGTGGGTTTTTTTTTTTTTGTATCAGCATTTCTATACCGCAACAAGTACACTAACTACTAAGACGCGGTGCCACAAGGGCAATAAATAGTGAAAAGTAGCTCTAGGGGGGGATCGTCCGTAGTTGGTAGAGTAATAGTATAGTCTCGGTCCTCGGAGTGTTACCTTGCTTGTCAAGGTCTCTCCACCCCCATAATTGAAGCGCCATTTCACTAACCCGATGATCCTATTCTTCCCGATATTACCTCATCTCTGGGGTCTCCGAGAAGCCCGGCTCTTTGTGGCAGAGCTCTCCGAAGCCTCTGCTCAAATTGCAGCTCAACGATTGCAGCCTCAATCTAAGCACCCAATTCAAAGCGCCCGCTCGCAGCGAGCTGATCAAAGCTCCCTCTCAAGCAAGCAAGGTTCCTGCCGACGGACTCCGACGGAGTCGGCGCTTCCTAGTAATGTAGTAATGTGAATTTACGGGTATAGCGGCGGATGCATGACGTGGCGTGGGTGCCTGATATGGGAAATATCTTGCCAAACCGGGATCGCTTTCCTTCGTTTCCCTTCACCTGGATTCAGTTTTACTTGCTTCAATAACAGCCTTGCTTCAACGAAGAGGTCTTTGCCGCAGCGCCACAGGTGTATTTCAATTTGTGCCCAATGATCCAAGTTTTTCTCACTGTTTTCCTTTCAGAGTTTACTACTGACCGGGATAATAATGAAGACACGTAGAGCAGGCGATGTCTGTGGTGGAAAGGGTGGAAAGGTTGGAAAGGTGAGCAGCATAAGTATCAAGCATCAGGCGACACTCATGGATGACTTTGAGCGCCATGATTGAACTCGAAAATTGAAAAACCACCACAGACCTCATCGGGCCACGCAAAAACAGAAGATTAATTAATATCCATCTTCAAAGAATCTCTGTACAAGGGGTTGTCAAGTATTCGAATCCGAGAGACGCTGCGGTGAGACTCGATAACGCGGAAAGGCTCTTCGGGCGGTTTCGGACGATCCACAAAAATCGGCCGAGCGACGCACTCAGCGCTCACCATCTTCCACGAGACCGGGTACAGAGACTCTACACGGACGGCAGTACATACAAATACAATGCACTTATCGCTAGCCGTGGAGTCGCAAGGGTACAGCCCACTCTCGCCTTGACGACACCCGCCAACGACGTCCACCAGATTCTTTGAAGTATAGTATTGCCCTCATTCATTACGATGTCCGCCACGACGAGCTCGTCGACGGCTCCGACTCCCGTATCCAACCCCCAATTCCAACTCGAAGGAGCGGCCGTTGTCGACGCCCATCTCCGCCGATTCCTGGACGCTGAAACTGCCCACATCGGGCAATGTAACTCAGCCGCTGAAGCTCATCTCCGTCAATGCATGGACGCCGGCCTCCCACACCTCGAAAAATGCTCAGAATCACTGCTCTCCAGCGAAACACAGATCTTACAGTGCAAAGAGGCTGGAGACGAGCACATCCGCCAGTGCTCCGCAGCTCTCGACGAGCTCTCCTCGCGATGCACGGAAGCAGGGGATGCGCTTATCAAGATTTGCTCAGAGGCAGAGGCGCGGGATGAGGGACACGTCCGTCGATGCTCGGAGGCTGCGGCCGCACGCGAGCGCCGATGCGCTGCAGCGCTTGAGGGCCATATTCGTCGTTGCACGGAGGCTGGAGAGGCGCAGCGGCGTCGATGTGAAGAGAGGCGGGAGAATCATGTCGTGAACAGGGCGCTGAAGGTTTTGTCGAACCCTATGCAAATGCTGTCGGGCGGCGCGAAGTCAGACGCCGAGAAACAATGATCTGTACGTGTCCCCCAAGTGTTTCCTCTGAGCTACCTTTGTCTGATTGACCATCTATCAGCAGTCGCCGTCCATAAATTAACTCAGACGCTACACGCGACATCAGCAGCATGTACCCGCAAGAACTGCTATCAGACGACACGACGACTAGCCCGGCTTGTCGATCTCAATTTCCCGCATCCAGTACACCCGTCTTCATCCTGCCCTCATCGGCTGCAAATGCCGCGACTTTTTAAGCGGAGATTCATACACTACAACTTTTCGATGCACTGTACACCACGCACGCCACCAGTAGTACTGTACTGCGTACGTATGCCACGGAGTTCTACCACATTCCATCGGACAATCTGATAGGCCGCCTTTCCTTCCGACTCCTCAGCAACATTTCCCTCCTTTATCTTCGTCCGCCGTCCCCTATTCCGATTCCAGTCCCTGACGCTGTCGATTTCGTTGCCGACTCGCCATATGAAGCAGATCCTGCCAGTGTCCTGCGAAAACTCTGGGTCCTCGATTTTCACTATGTACACGTACGCACGAAGACACTCCAGATGCGCATCCCGAGTCGATGCAGCCGGCCCGCCATTCGTGCATACTTAAACGGCGCGCTCTCAATGGTAGCCCCCGACGCAGCAGACCCCCCGCCGGTGTCATCATCGACTCGTGAGCTGCTGATACGCCTCGGATGGCGACGAATACATCCGCCATTCAGGGCGGCATTACTTTGAAGGCCAGAGATTTGCATGCCAATTTAAATACCAGAGGGCTACTGACGGCTCATCGGAAGCGGCATGCATGTACGCCTGATTCTTGACGGACTGGCTCGGCGGTGTGCAGAGGCTCGAGGCGTCGTATTCAGCCGAAATCAAGAGGTTTTCGCTCGTAGCTCGGGTGGCCAGCCTCTCTTCCCTCTTTGCATTCACCACTTCGTTTTCTCAGCAGTGGGCCTCGCCCCGTTATACCTCTGAAACGGACACGTTGAGACGAGTTTTTCGGTGCATAGTCGCGTGTAAGTACAATGAACCTCCATCCCCACGGACTCCATAGTATATATTATCTCCCTGCGTACCATATTATATACAGAAATATTTTGATTGCATGGGATTTGCACTTGTATCGCGATATTCTTCTGATTTCGAGCGTCTGGAGGTCAAAACGGCGGGGAAGGTGTCCGGATTTAGAAATTTATTTCCCTTATTTGGATAATGCTACATGTCTGACTTCCCTGCAAAAGTATTCAAATTCCGCGAAAGGACTTCGGGTTTTCATCGATTCAAGCATCTCGAGCCTAATTTCTTTCACGACACACGAGAGTAGCTCAAAGACATCGTAATTTCCAGCATATCGATATCTCCCAACTACGAAGGTCACCGGGATGGTATGGTAAGTATTATATCGGGTCCATTCGAGAACAAACCACACATTGAAGTTAGCTGATAGATAAAAAAGACAGAATCAACTAGCAGCGTGCTTCTCGCCTGCGATAACGACTGTTATTTGACGACACAGGCGGTCCTTATTGAAGCGGAGACCTGCCAGTGCTGAATCTTCTGAAACGGGCGCAGTTGACTTCGAACGACGCAGCCGATAGTAGATTATAATTATCTAGGGCCCGACTCTGCGGTTCGGGGTGTATAACTGAATACATAACACCCTACAGTCGCTACATACCTCACGAGGGCCTGAGATAGGGGTGGCGAGCCAAAGTTTCGGCTATAAATTAACGTCAAATGGCAGCACAAAATAACCGGTCAAAGCGTACCTCTTACGGCCTCCAGAAAATCCTCGATTATTGGCAATGGGTGCGTCTCTCGCTTGAGCTCGCGCTGCTCTGCCACTCTATTTTGCAGGAGCTCTCCAAAAATCTTCTCTAATTGAATACTCATCTGGCGCTCAATAGCGCGATCGGCTTCGTCATTGCCGCGAGCACATACAGGGAGGGCGGCGCAGGCCTTCATCGAGCGGAAAAAGTTCGGGAGACGAGTGTCGAAGGAAGGTCCAAGTTCGCAAGCTTTGTACGCCGCAAAATAAAGCACGCACTGGAAGCACAAAGGTTTCGAGACTCCGAAGTACGGATAAGGTGGGGCCGCAACGTTGTGAATGTGGAGGTCGAGGTGATGACGCAGCAACGTGCATTCACAGTGAGCAGGGACGAGAGGGGAAGGCTGGGCGACCTCTTTAATGCGCTGCCAACACTTTGCGATGACGGCTTCCGCGTGTGCGCTGCTGGCGTCATTCGGCGAATACGACTCCAGCACACTCTGCAGATAGGCACGAACCCGTGTTTCGGAGTCCTCGATGGGTGGGAGAACCGACTGCGAAGGTGTGCTTGGCGAAGGAAGTATATTGACGAAAAGAGGGATGCTCGCGACGGCGCCGCGCATGAAGGGCCGACGAGCAAATTTGCCGATGAGCTGGAACTGGTTATATGGCTTGAGAAGCTTCTCCGTATGACGGATTAACGACGGCCATTTCATGCCCGCTGCGAACTTGGAATCAGGCTTGTTTGTTTGAGGTTGTGAGGAGCGTGCCACGTACGCTTTGCAACCGGCTCTTCGTATTGACGAAGCCAGTAAACATCTTGACTCACTTTCTTGTATTCTTCCGCTCGAAAGCATAACATTTGCGCAGCGATGGAGAAGTCGAGGGTGTCGGCATCAGAACCAAGGAACCTCAAGAGCTCGTGTTGTAGGGATGCAATCACGAGGAGAAGCTTCTTCTGCGCATGTGTGAGAACACCACTGTTTCCACCGGTCTGAGAGGGATTCAGCCGATCATGTGCAAAAAACCTCGGGACGGCTTACCTCGATCACAGAATTGACAAACCAGCCCTTTTCTTGAAGCCGTCGCCGTATTTTGTCCAGCGACGCCTTCAGAATGATTATGAGCAGCTCTTCATTCTTTTTTGGCATTTCAGCAGACGGCAGAACGGAAGCTTCTTTCATCCAATTCCAGATTGAATGCATGACATGGGATACATTTTCAGGATCTTCATTCTTGGTGTTAAAGGCGACGGTCACCGTACAGCCAGTGTTAACAAGGGACATGGACAAGGCGCAGACTTGCTTGGGCGGCGATCCCGACAAGGACTTGAGAAGTGACGCTAGCGCATCGAGCCATTTGTGCAAACCCTTGTCCTCATCGTCTGACGCGCTGCTGTATGACTGTGACTGGCTGGCTAATAAGCCTTGAAATCGCCTCCTGGTCGGATCAAGGGGCTCAAGAATGGACAGTGCCTCCAAGACCGATAGCGACATGGCGAAAGAGTGAGAATTTGAGCCGAATGAGTCAGAAACTGTCAGAGAGCGTTGGTGAGGTTATACTCTCGAGAGTAATGGGAGTCAATAGAAATGTGGGCACGTCGATGAAGGGTCAATAATTGCGCATCCACAACTACAGTACAGCGACGAACAAATTTGAGGTGTAGGTAGGAGAGAAGAGTTACAGTGTGAGAAATTTCAAAATCTAAGGCTTCATTCGACTATCGCTTTGCCAACACCGAGCAGTGGAACAGAGTAGGTGGCACAGAGTAGGTGGCACGCATGGCAGTCTCGTATACAAAATTTCATCCATTTTATCGATCACGAGCCGTCCAACGGTTTTCTCCAACTGAGCGCCAATCTAATTCTCGAGGGCTTGCCCTTCATCTTAAACTACTTAAGGGAGACGCCAGCCTCTGTCCCATGCAAGTCGTATCTCGACACACGTTTCATGCACACCCGATATGTGTTACCCGTGAGTCAGTGGCGACGAAACAGTGGAAGAAGTCGGATACGAGGTGGAGCTGGCGGGCCGTTGATGTAAGGGGTGGGTTGGAAAAGAAGGGGAGGGGGAAGGGGCGGGGCACGCGGAGCTGGCGCTACGAGGTGAGTTGAGCAGTCGGAGCTGGACGAGATGCAGAAAACCTTTGCCCCCATATGCGCTACGTGGCGGCTGCGTGGTGTGTTTTGGATAGCGGAGTCGGGGTGGTTGGCGTTGAAGACGAAGAGAGCGGCGGGTTGAGAGGGAGGAAGGAAGAGGTGTGCAGTGGGGTTAGAGGTGTACGGCGGTGGTCTCAGACGGTGACCGGCGGCAGCGGGGTGGATGAGTCGGCGCCGGGTGGAGACGTGGGGGCGAGTGTCAAACAGAACGACGACCTCGTAGACAAAGCCCCAAAGCACAAACCTATAGGCGATCCCGACAAAGACTTGGTAGAGAGGAGCTGCAGCGTAGGAAAATATTTAGTTTGAATCGTCCACATCTCCCTCTAAAAGCACCGACAAGTCCGGCAGCTTTGCGAGCGAGGCAGCCCTGTGTACTTGCTCCATTTTCCTGTCCACGAGCCGCCCAACGATTTTCTCCAACTGAGCGCCAATCTCGTTCTCCAGGGCTTGACCTACTTGACTGGGGAAGACACAGACGCCAGGCTCTGTCTCATGCGAGTCGTAATCGCATCGACGTATCTCGACAGGCGGTTCCAGTTTGCACATCCGATATGCATGGAAGAAAATAACACACTGGAAGCATGGGGGTCTGGAGACTCCCATGTATGAATAAGGGGCCGCCGACGCAGGGCTATGAAGGTGGAGATTGTGGTGGTGGAACAGCAACAGACATTCGCTGTGAACAGGGAGCAGAGGCGACTGAGACTGCCAACTGGCACTGTTCTGAATGCAACCCCACAACTCGTCAATGGTGCGCTCGACGTACTTCAAGGCCTCACTTGGAAAGCCTGAAAGCAGGGCTCTCTTGAGATAAGATCGAACTCGGGTTTCCAAGTCGTCAAGGGAACGAAAGGCGGTTCCTGGGGCGGGGGTCGACAAAGGTAGCACATTAACGTTGAACGGGATAGCGAGGACGTCGCGCATGAGAGGCTTGCGTAGAGCTCTACGAATGAGCAGTACGTGGTCGTAAGGCTCCCGCAATTGGGCGATATAATTCACCCAAGACGGCCAGTCAGCAGGAGATGCCTGTGCTCCACCTGCAGTAGAGATTAATATGGATTTCCACTTGAGAGAAGACTGACACGTACTTTTCGCGACCAACTTTTCACACGGCCGAAGCCATGAGAAATCATCGTCCAGCTCTCGCCTTGCAGCTTCGTACTGCTCAACTAAAACGATGAACACTTTTGCAGCCAGGCTGAAGTCAGGTTTCTCGTCGCATAATCGGTTTGTTAGAACGCGGTGCAGCTTGGATGCTGCGGATAGAAATGCCTTCTGAGGGTCAGTGAACTTGTGGCCTTCTTGGTCCATCTATACATGCAGTGGAAAAAGAACCTTCCGAAGAGAAAAAGGGTGTGGCGTACTCGCGTTAGAAAAGGCTCGATAAACCAACCCCTTTCCCGAAGACACTGGCTGGTCTTCTCTAAAGTAGCCTGCAATATAATGTCAAGCAATTCCGCATCCTTCTCGAAACTTTCTTCCTGTAGCGCGGCCTCCTTCATCCACTTCCAGATAGACTGAAGGAGATTGTGCGCATCTTCTGTATGTGGAGGACTGAAGTCAAAGGCTACGGTAGCTGTACAGCTCGACTGAAGGAGAGTCAGAGATACGGCGCATCCTTGCTTGGCAGGCGAGCCCGACAAAGATGTGAGCAACGAAGCAATGCCGTCCAGCCATTTGTGTAAGGTTTTCGGCGTCTCGTCGCCGTATTTGAGTCGCATGTCGCTAGGCAATAGGCTGAGCCTACCGAGCAGGGGATCCATTGGCTGGAGGATAGACAAAGCTTCCAGCACCGACAAGGACATGACTCGAGATGGAGTCAAAAAAATATATGTTTGCACGAAGATACCCCGTCCCGTCGGCCGAATTTGACCAGCGATACAGTAGCCTCAACGAACGTTGAACATATGAGTAGCGAAGTGATTGTGTGCAAGATGGCAGTCGGAGTGAAAGAGGTAGATATCAGGAGAAAACACCGTGACGGCGCATACTGAAGTAGGAGTGAAAGAGGTGAAATTCAGAAGTCACTAATAATAAATGATATTATGAGTCTTACTCCTGAGATAAATCCAGTCCAGGAGACAAGCTACTAAGACGACTCGAATGCCAACACAACCGTACTCTAGCAGCGTCCAACGAGCTCTACCCCAATTCGAAAACCTGACTCCAATTGAGGGAGACTTCCGTAAACTCAGAATTTTCGTCGGTGCTTTTAAATTTCTCTTCCTCCGAATCATCTCACCCTTCCAAACCATCTCCTCCTCATCACTCTCACATTCCAGAGTTTCCCCTCAAATTCAATATCCATAATTCGCGGCGCCAGCCCGTTCAGCAGCATCTCGCGGAGGGCCGCAAAGTCCGGCAACAAACAAGGGGCGAGGTCGCGCAAGTCCCAGTCAATGACCACGCTAGACAGCGTCGCGCATGCTCGCAGTGCCGCAATAAGGATGCCGGGGAGACCCTGTAGCGAAAGTGTAACAAATTCATGATCATAATCTTGAGGTGAAATGAGGAAATGAGAAACTCACCGGCAAATACGCAGGGCGGAATATCTGAGTCTCCGCAGGACCGGAGACGCCTGAGCCATCATCGTAAAACGAGGGGTGAGATATACGAATCCTCACTGTTCTGAGTTTCGGAAAGGCCGCAAAGAGCTGATGCGGTGCTTTCCAAGTACACACCCCAGCCAAGGAGAACTGCACCTCAAGCTCCGTCACCGCGCTCACACATAACGGTGTCCCAAGGAGCGTGGCGTACAGCTCGTCCGGTCTACAGCGGGTATTAATCGCCAGACGCGTGCAGATCGTGCCAGCGAGGAAGAGGGGTATGTATTCGGCCGGGCCAGTGAACGATTGAAGAGTGCGCGGCAGCGAGCACCCTGGAGTCGGTGTGAACTCGTTAGAGCGGCAGAAACGACCGGTGAGAGTGAGGTGCTGCAGCGCGGGGAGTTGCACGAGGAAGGCGTGCACCGGGCGAATGAAGGATCCGTCGCAGTCGATGGTGACTGACTGAAGATTCCGGAAGGTGGGGAAGAGGTCACTGTCGTTGGCAAGCCAAGCGCCGGGGGAGCAGTGGTGGCACGGGGACATAGTCAGCGAGGTTAACGTCTCTGGATCTAAAGCAGAGAGAAAGGAGCGCCGGGTGTCTGCCTCGCCCCGCTCGTCGAGAACGATTTCCGGAATCGCGCTGAACGAGAAGTGCGCCACTTTGATCTTCGAGAACGTGGGGGTGCGTGGACAATACAGCCTAGCGCCCACGATCCGGAGCTCTCTAAGATTGGGAAGAGACTGGAGGCCAAGGTCGGCGAAGTGGACTTCGGAGCCGAATCGAAATTCGCATTCGAGGATGCGTACGTTCTTGAAGCTCTGCATCGATCGTAGGAGTGGCGAAACCGCAGTAGGAGCAATTGGCGCGGTGGCGCACCGGCTGCTGCTGCGGAATCCAGGGCCAAACTTGAAAGAAACTTTCAGTTTGCGAACATGGGTCGCAATAGAGGCTGATGTATAGAGCGCAAGCCTCTCGATTACTTCGTCCGTGGCAAGGTCGAGTCGATCCGGGTCCAGAATGAAGTTTCGGAAGAATATTGAATGGGAGATATTGTGGAATAACGACGATACGCTGTGTATTTGACGGATATCCTCGCGTGGCAAGTTTTCGAAGATTTCGCACCACAGCTCGTTGGGGAGGTGGAAGCAGGTGGGGAGTGGCATCTTGGTGGGAGTAGTCGTAGGTAGTCGCTCGATTGTGAGCGACTTGTTAAAGAATCGGAAACTGCGTGGACCAAGCACCGTTTTGTTGTTTCCGCTTTGACCATTGTGACGACCAATGCTTTGACTTGGGTCGATGCTTTGAGGATACACGGCCCCAGCTCCAGCGGACAACAATGTTGCATGAAGTCCATCGCACGCGAGCGAGAGGCTGGCACAAGGTGCAGTCCTTCCGAATTCTTGCCCGAAGGCTGTAACGGCTTGACATAGAATGACGCAGCATCATTGTGAGTCCGTTGACTTCAAGCAGAAGTAGGAGTCCTCAAGCTGTGAGCAGCAAATATACTTGTCAATATTATAAACCGCTGTTCATTGAATAAAGGGTACAATACTAGATGCAAATAAATGTCCTTGCACATGGCAGTGAAAAGCTCCGGCCTACTTCCTAATCCTGCTACTTCGGTGCATTAGTGTTAATATACTGCGGCTGGTAAGTATTCTGCGGATGAGCTGGCGGCGCGTTCATGTATGATGGCTGATAACTTGCAGTTTGCTGCGGACCGGGACGATCTCCGGCAAAAACTCTCCCAAAAAGGAAATTTCCAGCCACCGACACGCTCACCTCGCAACTCCAAGGTCGCAAGCGACTCGCTAGCTTTGAACTTATAGTTTTCAGCTCGTGCACGGACCTCTCAACAGCTTGGTTTGTTTTGTTTCTGACTGCCGAGTGTGGGCGAAAAATTGGATTTTGGGACCTTCAGCATGCCGTTTTCCCGGTCCGTTTGGGTGGTGGGTAGGGAGAATCATGTACTAGGTAGTTTCAAAGTCAATATATTGATTTTTTCGAACAAATACAGTCTTAACTAAGAACCTAAACTACTTGGGTGGTAAAATTACAAGTTAGAGTCAAAAGACGCGTCGAGACACGTTAATTAGCGCGTTTCGACGCGTCAAAGTCCGTGTATTCACTCGAAGATAGTGTACAAGTCATATTTGAAGTCAATTCGACGCGTTTTACCTCTTTGTACCGCGAAATAACAGCTAGTCGGCGGTTTGGGATCACAGTTGATATTTTGAAGTTGGAGTTGACTTGCGGTAAGACTGAGATTCGATCAAGCCTGTAAACAGCGTTTCAGCGAACTGAATGAATCCAAAACTCACTTCAAAAGAGGCCGTTTGATCTCACTCCAGGTTTGACGAGTCCACGAAAAGAAACAAAGTCAGTAAATTGAAACTATGAACACATTTGATTTGCGCAAGACTTGCGCTCGCGAGACGAGTTCGGCCTAATTGGAATTCAAAGGGTTAGTCTGAAATCGTAGGACTTGAATAGCTGGACATACCTGAAAGCCGTTGTTGTCCGAGTTCAAGTTCGCGGGAACTCTATAAATTTGATTCGAATTTGAAATTCGGACTTGGCGGTAAGTGAGTACAGAAACTATATTGAACGACTTGGTTTGCTTACCAGAACAACTTCCCGCACGAAATCGGCGCTCGGCGGACGCCGAAAAACCAAATTTTTGATTTTGATCTCGGACTTTGAGAAACGGAGCAACGCGGCTCGCGGGGAGCTCAGAGACTGAAATTGTTAAGTCACCAGTAGTTAAAAATGAAATGAAACGCACCCTTGGTTCGTCCGTTTGCGAGCTTCGCTCGCCGGGCGGCGAAAACTCGAATTGAGAACGTCGGGAATTCGATTTGGTGAGATTGCAAGTCCGAGAGCTGTACACTACAGTATGGTAGGGAAGTAGATAAGAAAGTTAGCAAGAGACTCACTGGAGAGCCCGCTCGGGGGACGCATTTCTATATACTCAAGCATCAGCGCCGCTTCGCGGCGCCTCAACGAGCAACATAGCTCGTGATAACGTCAGTTTGAGTTTGGAGAACGGGTTTTTGCCTGCCGGCGGCAAAATCCCCGGTGCAAAAATGGTCAGAACCACGTCTAAATGAGCATAAAAAAGACAGATAGAATACTCCCCGGGGCTCGGGGTGTTGCTCGCCGGAAGCATTTCTGTATACTCAAAGCTATATTACGCGCCGCTGCGCGGCGCATCTTCGACGAGCTGAAAGGCTCGTGAGGTAAGGAGAAAACCCGCTGGTTGAAGTCTGCCAGAGGGGTGGGGTTTGCCTGCTGGCGGCGAAATTCCCCGCGCAAAAGTCGTCAGAATGAGCATAAAATGAGCATCAAAAGGTGGAAGGAATACGTACCTCGAGGTGCCGCTCGCGGGAATGATTTCCATATACTCAAACCTATACGCGCCGCTGCGCGGCGCGTCGTCGACGAGCCGAAGAGCTCGTGAGGCTCTGTGGAAAGCCGCTGCTTTGAAGTCTAGAGTGCGGTTCTTGCCTGCCGGCGGCAAAATCCCCGGTGAAAAGCGCTGAAAATAAAATCAAAATGAGGATAGAAAGATAAAAAGAATACACACCTGAAGGTGCTGCTCGGCGGACGAAATTCTGTACAGTGAAAGCCGAAGCAGTGACAAGCCTCGCACGGGATGGCGATGTTGACGTGTCGAGGCAAGTTGGAGGGCGGGATTAGCCTGCCGGCGGCCAAATCCCCGGGACAAAACACTGAAAAGTCGTCAGCTTTGACAAATTTGAGAGAGCAAAGGAGTGCCTCACTGGGTATACAGGTCTGGGCTTGAAATGGCTGGTGGTGGGACAAAGAGGAAGAGGGGAGAGCCGGAGATGGGAGAGGATGGGACGGGGAATGAGGTGGGGGAAGGAGAGAGAGGTTGATGGTAACGAAACATACGTACACCACAATTCCGGAGATTCGCTTCAGTTGAATCAAATCCTCAACAGCGCGGTCAGGTGCCCGCGTGTCGTGTTGCTCAGCGCGAATCCAACCCCGCCATTCTCATGCCAGTACAATCGGCAGCACTTGAATTCAATGCATTAATTTATCAGTTCAACCTAAAGTTTTCAGCGAAACTCACAGCCGAGATTTGAGAAAGCAGGGAACTTGGAGAGCTTGAATACAGATCCTGCTCAAAGAGAACTTACCAGGTACACACAGCGCGCTTTCCAGGCAGAAAAGAGGTCAAAACCTGAAAAGTTGGGGGCTGCCAAGCATGAAGTCGGGTAAAGTTTTGCTGAAAGGTTGCCAAGAAGGGCAGAGAAGGCCGCACTGCCTTGCAGGCAATCAATAGAATCCCAAGACACCGAGCTTTGGTCGTATGGGCGCTGGAGCAAAAGTGAGATCTGCACATGCGAGCGCGCTGGTTTGTTTCGCTAGCCGACGTCAAGCCATGAGAAACGGGTCGGAAGCACCGGCGACGCGCGTCGTTCGTGCCGGTGATCTCAGCCTGCCGCCTGCCGCCAGCCGCCGCCCGAGTTCAGTGTGCTGGCAAATGACGAAAGTAGAGGTGTTGATTTGTCGTGACCGTGGGAACCAAAACCGCGGTTTTTGTTCGACTTTCGGCTTTGCGGAACAAAGTTTCCTTCTAAGGCGAGTTTTCAACTCCTACGGGTTCCGAAAGGAGAAAACTCACCTCTTGCTTCCGACCTCCATGTTCGTTTTGCGCTATGCTGCACCACCGCCCTCGGCACACTCCGGCAAGAAAGTCAACATACCTCGGCATGTAACCTACGGCTTTGTGGCCCCATTTGGACCTCAGCGACGCGGGAAACGGCAGAAACGACGATTACGCGCGTTTTCAAAAATCGGACTCATGTGGCCTCGGACCTTCCGCCATCACGTCAAGACTGATTGATCTCTGTTACCTGGATACTGCGTGGCGTTGGGGGGAATTTTGGGGGCGATTGGAGCATGAATGGCTGTGATATGAATTTAGGTGTAATTTCGCGTCTCTCGCTTGTTTCCCGTCCCTCAACTGACACCTCAGACTTGAACTTTTTTTTCGTTTCTATTTGGTCTCTGCTACCCTGCTCTGGGTGAAGTTCCAGCGCGCTACGACTCCTCAAACCCTCAAACCTCGAAAGCTCACTTCCCCAAACTTCCGCCATTCCAGGGTCGTTTCCCCCGCCCTGTCGATTTATTACGTCAAGCATTGATGCATCAGTTACGGATGAAACTCCCGAGGTGAATTTGTAGCTTCTCTGTGGGCTTCCAGGGACTTACGAATATATTCCAGTTCGCCGCACCTTCCGTTTCTCCGATTGAATGGCGGGCTGCACGGGCTTTGTAAGACACCCCACTGTCGATCCCGACGGATGTACGGATGATTTGGCGAGAGGATTCGCGTTGCAGGCCCGGTGGATGGGTATAAAGGTGAGCTCGCACCGTTGATTTTGGTTATGGGTTTTCCGCCCACTTCCCACCTCCCTCCCTTTTGCCCTCTCTTATTATCAACAACTCATTCTCTATTCAAACCTCTACTCAATTTGACCTCAAACCCTTCACTTCTCTTTCAATTCCTTCAATTCGACGCTTTTGCGCTTCAACACGCCTTTCGGGTTTATTCGGCCTTCACCCTTTCTTGACTCTTTCGTTGACTCCCAAGTCAAATACTTGTCGTTTGTGGCTTCAACTCTACCTTTCTACCTCTCAATGAACTAACTCTTTTTTTCTTTCGATTTCAGACTCTATAATTCGCTCTAGTACTTCCCTTTCTATTCAAATCCACCGCCGCACTAAATTTTCGTATCGCCACTTCACCCTATTCAATCAAGTGAGTTGTCGTCTTTCCTCGTTCAAAGGACTACTGACCTTTCAATTAGTTCTGCTTCTCTTCATTATGTGCTCTATGTGTGCTTAAATTGCGACTGTTTCAACGCTGCAATGGCTTGAAGACACTGAAATGACCTTCAAGTCACACTTCGATGGCTTTGTACAGGTGAGTGATTTATTTTCCTCGTATACCTCAAGCCCTTATTGACCTTTGACAGTTTCTATTCATTTCTTCACTGCATGAGGTGCACATTTCGACTCCTTGAACACGGAACTGACCTTAAAGTCACATTTCGGCGACTTCGTATAGGTGAGTGTCAATTTGATCCCTCTATTGACTTCGAGCTCTTACTGACTGATCCTTCATTTAGTTTGTATTGGTTCTTAACTTACATGAGATGCACATTTCGACTGTGTGCGCAAGGTAAGAAGTGACTTCCTGATTGACTTTAACTTTGAATGACTGACCGTTTGTTAGCCTTCTTCGTGAGATGCACATCTCGGCTGCCTAAGTAAGCTCTAGTACTGCTATTATGATCGAATACTGACCGTTCCAATAGCTTCTTTCGATCTATCTCTTCAATGGGACCCATTCAATTCAAGTAACACTTCAAAACTCTTACCTGGATTGACTTCGGCATCCCCAGTGAGCATTCTCTTTGTTTCTGTCGCGTTTCTCTCTTCGTTTATTGGATGAATCGCTCAGGATTGACCTATATATTGAATGGTCGTTTGAATTTGCCGAGTTTGAGTGGATTTTGTTCCGGTAAGCACGATCTTTTACTTTATGACTCCACTCTTAATCTATCTAACTAACAGAGTTCGAAGGCCGCCTTCGCTCGTTTGGCATAGAGTTGTGGTGTTGGATGTAAAGTTGAGCTTGAACTGGACTTGGTATAAGGTGCGCATTGTTAACCCGTTCAATACTCGACTCGATTTGACTTGATTTCACTTACTAGTAGGCTTCCGTCCGATCCCTTAGGTTGCCCGATACCGAAACTATGCCGGTATAACTCAAGGTACGTCTAAATCTTTATACTTCTCTACTCGAATCAATACTGACTTCCCCTTTGTACACTCTTGAGGCCGAAACTATGCCTCTTCGGCTCTAGCCTGCAGTGTATTTCGACTTCGACGCCGAAACTCTGCCGGTTTTGCTTCAGGTACGTCTAATTTCGATTCCTTACTCTAATTATTGACTGATTACCTTGAAATTTGAAGGACAGACGCCGAAACCTTGCCCCCTCGTATTCAACTCTCCAAGTAATTCGCATTCAATGCCGAAACTATGGCAGTTTTCGTTCCAGGTATGTTCAAATTCAAGTTCTTACCCTGATTATTGACTGTCTGACTTTAGCTTTTGAAGGCGTAACCTACGCCGGTTTGAATCGTGCGCCAGCGTACCTATACAATTGAATGTCTACCGAGACTATGCCGGTAAGTATTAATCTCTTACTTCAACACGCAACTCGAAACGATACTGACTTTCATTTTGTACACTCTAGACGCCGAAACTATGCCTCTCCGCGTCAAGGCCTCTGTGTACTTCAAACTCAACGCCGAAACTATGGCATTTTTGCTTCAGGTAAGTACAGTTTGAATTCCTTACTCTGATCATTGACATTGACTCGAACTTTGAAGGCCGAACCTATGCAGGTTTGAATCGCGCACGCGCGCGCCTATACAATCTCGAAGGCATACAAGTACATGTCTTTCCAGTAAAGTTCAACTCAATGTCCTGACCTTAACCTTTCTTTTCCTCTCTCCGTTCAAGCCTCAACGATTCTCGAGAGTCGACGAATCCCTTCTGAGTTGAAGTTGAATTAGTTAGAAGTACTGTTTACTCAGACTGCGAGGTGAGTTTCAGTTCCGTTTCTTGTCTTCTTTCTTCTTCGTTCGTGGCAACTAACGGGTAAATGAAGGCAAACGGAAGTCAGGATGAAGTTCAATCTGAACTCACTCTCATCTTGATCTTTCTCTCGAGTCTCGAGTCTTCGATAAGCACACCTGTCTTCATTTCATTTCGTTCTTTTCATCTCATTTCACTTCGTTTCGTTTCCCTTGAGTCATCGTTCCCGTGTTCACCCTTGAACTCACTTTCACTTTCATTTCAGGTGTTCAATCCAATTCTCAAGTTGCGGGTTCGTTCAACCCGAGCGAATCGAATCGATTCGACTCGCGTTCGTTTGAATTGAATTGAAGTGGTTGAAGGGTTCAAGAGGTAAGCTCTTCATTTCTTCTCTTCAATTTCGTCGTGTGCTGACAACCCAACTCAGCGCACGGTTCATCACTCCTCCCTTCCAAATCTCAACCCTATTTAACTTAACTCGCGCCTTCGGGATTGGCGGCTTCAATTCAACATAGGTGAGTATTCTCTTCTCTTCTTTTCTTTTCAGTTGATTCACTTCTCACTTCAATCGGTTCTTACGCCGTTGTTTAGTGTATTCACTAACTGACGATTCAACCCGCAGATTGACAAACAACTTCATTTTATTCAAATTGCTAGATACATACATTATACCTACATTACGGTACGCTACCGAGTCCGTCTCGTCGTGTTTCGATCTCCCCGCCTCCCGCCCACCGCCGCCATTCCATCCGCCTCCCGCCACGAATGCGCGCTCGCGCATCAACTTCTTCCCGCCCCGCCTGCGCTTTTCCCTATATTCCCTTTGATTCCTCCCCGAGCGCGAGGCGTTGCGACTCATGTGCCATTGATCTGTCTAAACAGGTCAGTTATTTCGTCCGTTCGCGTCGAAAACGAAAGAACTCACCTTAATTTTCATCCTAGCGCGCGTTTCCGGGCGAGTCGGCGCTACGCGCCGAGACGACGATGTCGGCGTTGACGTTGACGAGGAGGGCGGCGGCGTCAATCTACGTACTTAGGTGAGTAAACCTTTCCTTCATTCGTCGTCAAAATTCAATTCTTACTTGAATCTCGATTTATAGCGCTTTTCGAGCGAATCGGCGCGCGTAGCGCCGAAACGGCGCTGTCGGCGTTGATGGGGTCGACGATGTCGAGGAGCGGCGGCCGCGGCGGGGGTTGGCAGGGTTATGTCTGAAGTGGCAAAGGAGCTGGCAGGGCGAAATGGTGGGGAAACGAGGTAGCGGCGGCGAGTCGGCGTCGGCGAGGTGGCGGCGGATTGGGTGGAGCGGGCGGCGGGGGCGGTTAGAGGTCGAAGTGTGGAGGCGGCAGGCTAGATTGGGGAGGAGAGTTGTTAGTGAGGCGCGGGAGGGAGAGGGATCGCGAGACGCACCTTATTCCATATGTTCTCCTTTTTGTACGTAGGTACGCGAGGGCGTCGGCGTCGACTTTGTGAGCGGCGGCGGGGCGGGGAGTCGGTGGATGCGGTTCGAGCAGCGGGCAGGCGCGAGAGTGGAGGTGTGAGAGCGGGGATGGGGACGAGGTCGAAAAGGTAAGAAAATCTCGCTAAAAAGATATCGTCAGCGCGGAAACTAGATAAAACAGCGACGACGCACGTTCGTCGGCCTTGGGTCCGAGACCAAGGCGTCGGTGGATCTAGGTAGTGGTGGGGAGGTGAGTAGACCCTGGGGTGGCGGGGTTTTGAGACGAAAGCGGCGCATTTGGTGCACGTGGAAGTCGGGCGAGTTGTCGGCGTCGGCGAGTGGGCGTGGTGAAGGTGGAGTTGGGTGAAGTGGTTGAGGGAGAGAAGGGGCGGTAGGCGCGGCGAACGGCGCTACGTTGCGCTGGGAAGAATGAGGTAAAAGGGAGAGATATGAATGAAATAAACAAGAGAAAGAATTCAAAAACACCGACACGCACCTTAACCCGTCATACCCGCTCCGCGGCGACTGCGTCTCGTGGCGTCCATATCGTCGTTTGCCGGGGAAGATGAGAGTGCGGGTGTGGTGGTCAGACGACGTGTTCGACGCGTTGGAGCCGGAGGATGGCGCTGGAAGGGGTGCGCAACGCGGCGCCTCTTTCTCAACGTGTCGGTGTTGTTGTTGTCGAGGAGAGTGAGAGTGGGTGTCTGGAAGGCCGAACAACGCGTTCGTCGGGGGAAGAGGGGACTGGAGGCTGTAGTTAGCGAAAGAGAGGAGGGAGGGACGAGGGACGTACCTCGACGACTTGGAAACGGCATCGGACGTGTTGCTCGAGGAACAGCGGCGACGTACGTTTGTGACGTGGACGTCGCGGCCAAGGGGCTAGGGGATGTAGGAGGTGGTGGTGAGGAGGCGGGAAGAACGAGGCGGCGGGGGTTTGAGGAGTCGAAGGCTATGGTAGCTGTACAGCTCGACGGAAGGACAGTCAGAGATACGGCGCATCCTTGCAAGTGGATGATGGTAAGAGTGAAAGAGGTGAAATTCAGAAATCACTAATAATAAATGATATTATGACTCTTACTACTGAGATAAATCCAGTCCAAGAGACAAGACGACTCGGATGCGAACACAATACTCCAACAGTGTCTACCGAGTTCTACCCCAATTCGAAAAACCGACTCCAATTGACGGAAACTTCCGTAAACTCAGAATTTTCGTCGGTGCTTTTAAATTTCTCTTCCTTCGAATCATCTCACTCTATGACGGTTCGTTTGTACAAATAAACATTTACGCGCGCGATCAGTCATTTTGCGCGCGCGAACAACAAACGCGCGCGCGCGAGTAAATCAAATACATCGTACTCTACAGTAGTCATCCAATATCGTCCATCCTTATACAGGCTGAGCATGTGCACAAGCAATATAAGTATTGCTCGGTCTCTGGCGGGCCAGCGGTTCGGAGAATGAGACCCGCTCCCAAGATCGCAACTCGTTCACTCGCTTCACACCTTCGCCGCGACCTCGGACCTGACACATCCAAAGGCTGGAGTGCGGTGAAATGCCATTGAAATAGATGTGAGACGTCAGCCGATGGCACTGGGCAGGGAGCGAAAAAGTCGAGGGCCAAAGCACAGAGTAGATGGAGCAGCGCGAAGCGCAAGCGCAGCGCTAGGCAGCACCCGTAGTGACGCAGATGAAGGCTGAATGCTGAACTACCGGCTTCAAGTTGAAGGTGGTGTTCAGACTTTCAGTGTCTCGACGTCGTGCGACGTGGTGGCAGACGTGGGGAGAGACCTTGGAGACGTAATGTCACGGTCCGTCACGACCGTCACATAGGGAGGATTTTCTGAACGCCGATCAACGGAGGTGCGGCAAATGCCGGATATCGCAAAAGCCAATTGATGAGGCTGAATTTTGAACGCAAACAAGTGCCTCGTCGAGAACAAATTGGATAAGACCCATGATGAGGAGGATATTTTGTGATTGCTCGCGGGATGCGATCGGTTTAATTTAATTGTGATGCACATACTTAGTAGGGTTGACATATAGTACGAAGTTGTGCAAAAGACGGTGTGAGGGTATATGTAATACCTGTCTCTATACTCCGTCACAAGTACCTTTACTGTAAGCGGTACCGAGAAACTTGAAGAAATCGTAAATTCCAGACCTGATATGAAATGCATGCGTTGGGATGGAATATGAATACAATTTTATCTTGGGCAGCCAATCAGTGAGCAATCAGCTCCGTCCAGACCAGTGAGCATAGACTTGACTTGCCTCCACCCCAATTTAGTCTCTATCTCCTGCCGCCTACAGACAATTGCTTCGCTCTTAAGTCCTTTGGTCAACCGACTGTCGCACTCCAGCCCTCTGCCGCTTGACGCCGCTCCTCCTTCAGCGCGAGTTGTAATTCATGAGCCCAAGACACTTTGTTAATTCAACGAAAGTTATTTGACCAAAAGATACAAGTTGAAGCAAGGCTGGTGACGGTGATGTTATCTCATGAGCGATTACAGAGGGGATTCAGGGAAGGCACAACCATACAGACAGAGCAGGTACCAGGAGAATAAAGCGTATAGAGGAACATTGAAAGGCATAATGTGAAAATGCCTTGCGTTCCTATGCTGCTGTGCGCAAGCGGCAAGCATGATCACATTTTGAGAAGACAGCGGATGCCCAGGAGGTATTCGGAGGATTCCGACAGTGTAGAGAACAAGGGAGTATCATAATACAGGAACGCGAGAGAGAGAGATATTGGCTTAGACTGTGACTGTGAGGGTCTGCAAACCCTCGATGGGTTCACCACTTGAGGCCGTCTAGGTTTTGGAGCGTCCGAATAGGGTGGTAAGACCTTGCCTAAGTCACAGTCAATAGTTCTTAGAATACCACCCTCTAGGCCAGAATATTCCGAGCACTAATAAGAGTAGTATTCGTCTAGCTCGAATATATCGGGGCCAGAGAACGTCGATATTGATCACGCAGACAGGCGGGGCAAAGAGACTTGAATTCAAAGTAGAGTGAGGGCAACAGTCCTTACTCCTCAAATGTACTCCTTAACCTCTATCAGCACCGTATTACGGTCTGGAGAGGTTTCGCTAGGAATCCAAATGGGAGTGAAGGATAAGATTGATTGATTACGTTAATACGCTTATCTAATCTACTCCTACTTTGAGCGTCGATAAAAATATAGCAAAATTTACAGTCAGCTTGGTGGGGTGAATATCATAAAGGTAAGAGCGTCCATCCAGTAACTGGGAGCCCTTACAGAGCCCCCCTATTCCTCCACTAAGGTGGGTTCGAAAGCTTCCGGAAGCGAGATGTGCGCGACCTTCTCGAACGACCAGTCTCGCGGGAACGCATATCCAAGCAAACGCGACATATGATCAAAGTCACCTTGCCCCGGAATGACTTCAGGAGCGTATTTCCCTTTCCCTCCAACGCGAAGGTAAGTGATCCATTCCGCACGATTACGCCACTCGTAGCACTTCTCGTCGACGATCTTGCGGCGGAGGTTGTTTAGCATCTTGTAAGCGCCGGCGGACAAGTATCCGCGCACATGCGGACTATACTTTTCCAGGATAGCTTGAGGAGGCCACAACGACTTGTCGCTCCCCGCTAGCTTCGTTTTGACGTGGCCCAGGAGCATAGCTACTTCCACGGAGCTCACTTGATCAGTGGTGAATATACCGTCGGCCGCACGGGTTTCCAAACGCTGAGTCTTCCCTTTTGCGAATTCCGACACTTGCGCGCTGGGACCCTTCACGAAACGCGCGACTATGTCTGGGGCGTAGGTCTCGGCGACGAACTTGCATATGCCCCCCATAGCGACGAAGGCTACCGCGTTAGGGCGGACCAGGAGGCGGAGGAGGGACTCGAGGTACAGTCCATACTGATGTTCTTCACCGCATCCTGACCAGGTCATGAGTTGATCGGCGAATCCAGCGTTGTAGATGGAAGGGAGAAGGGAACGGGAAAGACTCGGCAAGTTAGGATCGCGGAACTCCTCCACCCGGTCGAGAGGGATGTATATTTCGAAAGGCATACTGAAGCGCAGAGCGTAATGAAGAACGGTTTGCATGTTGTCCATCTCGAGCGGGTATAGAGCCGCTAGCGTCTTAAGCCGGAAGAGCGTGCGAGGATCGTCGCAAACCAATACTCCTAGATTGAACCATCTTTCGTTCCAGGAGAGTCCTTCGTACGACGCAAGCTCGGGTTCAGCTTCAACGATGGTGTGAGAGGCCCGAGCAATGGCACTGACAGCCTCTTGCTGCGTCTGGTAGCGATAAGGTTGCCAGAGCTCAGTTGACGACCCAGGGAAAGGAGCGAGTCCGCTGGGCTGCCGTTCGACTACCGGCACGTCGTCCACGGCTGAAGGAGGATCAACCTCCATGGACGGAGGTTCGAGCTGCGAGGAAGGGGAGATATCGTATATCTCGTCCTCAAAAGCGGGAGCCGAACTGTGGCTCTGAGAATCCATCGTGCGTCCGGACTCCAGTGAACGGGATCTATGCCTCGCTTTGCCTTTGTCGACTCTCCGGGGGCTGAGCGATCTAGAAGACCGAGTACGTCCAGTTATCATTTTTCTAGCCCACTCGCTCGACAGCGCCGGGCTTTCCGCGCGGCCCGCGTCTGGAGAAGGAGGAGGAGAATACCCCTCCGGAGCTCGAGGTCCTAAACGCATCTTCAGCGGGGATGGGTCAAGAACCTCCCCGTAGCTGCCAGAAGATGAGTCTTTGACGGGTCCTGCTTGTCGTCCCCTGTTACGGCGGGATCTGTTTCTGCTCTTCAAGCGAGGACCTTGGCGCACACGGGTTTCGTCCACTAAGTGTCCATTGAAGTTATTGAAGACCCGATCAGGCCTGGGGGCGAAAAGGTTCTTGGCGGTTCGCGATTCTTTGTCGTAGAGTCGTAATAGAACTCCTTCTCGGCGGGATAGTCCGCCTCGCAGTTGATAGCGAAGTCCGTTAACTCGAATCTGTGAACCTGCGCGGGACGCGCAGATGGAGGTTCGTCAACGGTGATTGGATTGTACCTGAAGAGGGTGCATAGGGTTCCATGTTCTCCCTCGTGCACGAATCCCTTGAATCTCTCGGTATACGGACGGATAACGTTCCAGTGATATAGAGGTCGTGCTCCGTACCCGAACTCGTCAACGACTTCATAGTCCCATTCGGGGCTGAAATCTTGGAGCGCTTGACCGCGCTTGCCTCCTTGAAGGTTACGTAGATTCCAATCGGTAGCTTCCAGCTTCTGTCTCCACAGAGGGAAACAGCGCAAGTCCTGCACACGAAGTTCTGAGTGAGGTACTCCCGGTCGGTTTCCCATCAAGGCCTGGACGTCGTCGCAATACTCCGGGCTATAGCGAAGGTAACGAGTGTTTTGTCGCTCCACGTCCGTCCAGTAGTAGTGAAACGGGATGTTGTTATCAATCAGATGCTGGAAGTTGATTTCATTGACGTCTCGCGACAGGTTGTAGACCATTCCGACTTTAGGGCGGTCCTCCAAGCGCATGCTAGCGAGGAATAATGTATCCTCCTCACTCAGCTTCGCCTCCTCGACCTTAGCCACGGTTAAGAGCCAGCTGATGAAGCCGATTTGACTCCGCAAGGCGAGACGCGCTTTGAGGACGTTGTTCTCCACCTCGGATTCCTGAGTGAGCATACCCGTGAGCGAAGCTCGATTAACAACGTTGGGCAAGTCTCCTGTCATCCCCGGCATACGTCCTTTACGGTAGAATTGGCCGTTGGTGACGAACGAGCGCCAGATCACCTCGAGCTTATGGTTTAGAGAGAACACATCCTCGACCCAGGAGCGCTCAATCTCATAGCCACACCATTGGTCCGGAATGGAAGCGCCATCCTCGTCATGGCCGAAACCCTCAGCGTAGTCGTCCTTGAACGGAACCCTAGCATCCGAGAAAGCTAAAGCGAGAGGGTCGACCCAGTTGAAGAAGTAGGGGTCGGAAGACGGCGGTGGTCCGACAGGTATGTAGCCGAGCCAATGTTGCTGGGGCATATACCAGAAGGCGTATAGATCGTACCTCAACTCTCTAAGGAGGGGCGCTGAAGCGGCGTCGCCAAGAAGGTAAGGGACCACGTTGAAATGATCCATAAGCCGAGGGCAGACTACTGCCGGCTGAGGAGCGAACGAGCACATGGAGTCCAAACCATTGACATTCCACACGGGCAAGAGGATGTCCCCCCGGGAGTCTTTAAAGTACAATTGGTCCATAGAGAGAGAGAGAGGTATATAGGGATTCGCAGCGTCGGAATATTCCGGAGGCACGAAATCCCAGCTAGTTATGTAGCGGCACCGAAATATATCGAGAGGCTACTAAACCAGCGAAACTGAAATGATAGAGGTTTGAGATTGAGGATAGAGATTGAGAGAAATGCAGACGAGTATAGTGAGATGGGAGTTGAAGAGAGAGAGGGAGAGAAAACAGGGCGAAGTAACCAGGGAACGCGTGAGCAGTCAAAAAATGGCTTCTCACGTCGCGGAGGGGTAATTCCGCCGAGCCGGCGGGGAATTCTGCCTCCGCGGAAGAGTAATCAAGATGATCAGCCTACGGCTGATCCTCTCCGACGGGTCTCGGAGGCCTTTTTGATCCCTTTGTCGTAAAGGCGGATCATTTCTGGAGCATTCTTCAAGTCCCGACGCGTCTGCCAAGTATCGTGCTGTGGCCCGTAATTCTTCCATCGGACCAACCAAACTGGCTGCTTGCGACGCTTATCGTACCTCTTCCCCACAATCTTCTCCACCTCGTACTCTTCCGACGCTAACACGTTGTTTCGCGTGTCTGGAAGAATAGTCCGTTCTCCAAATTCTGGCGGAGATTCCTTGTACGGTTTTAGATGGTCGAAATTGAAGACGGGGAAGCCCGGATATCTGTCATCCAGCCTTAGGCGGTAGACCTTGGGGTTGATCTTTTGAATCACTTCAAACGGCCCTATCCAACGTTGCACCAGCTTGGCTCCTTCTCCTTTCGATTCTATCCATTCGAGGGAGTGCGGATTGACCAACACTCGGGATCCAGGCTTGAACTCAGGGATTTCTTTCCTTCCCTTATTGAAGAAGCACGCTTGATCGTGCTGAGCTCGAGCGATAGCTAGACGAGCATTCTCTCGGTGCGCCCGAATATCCTCCAAGAAGCTGCTCGCTTCTCGTCGTATTCCTATTTCTGGGGATCCCACTCCTTCGTTGGGAAGAAGATAGTCCAGCGGAGCTTTAGGGAGGAATCCATACAACAAAGAGAACGGAGCTGATCCCGTGGTGTAGTGAACATTGGCGTTATAAGAGAACTCCAGTAAGCGTAGCCATTTCGCCCATTCCGTCTTGTCAGCGAAGACATATGCCCGCAGGAGAGTTTCCAGCTGTCTGTTAACGTTCTCCGTTTGACCATCATGCTGAGGATGATGTGAAGACGAGAGCGACATTTTCGTCTTGACTGTGGAAACTACAGCGTTCCAGAAATCCGACGTCCAACGAGGGTCTCTGTCGGCGACAATGCTGTCAGGGAGTCCGAATCTTGAAACTATATGTTCCACGAATAGTTCCGCGAAACCTTGAGCGGTGAGGCCAGAGGTAGTGGGGATGAATGAGGCGTGTTTCGTGAGCCGATCCACCACGACTAGAATAGCATTGAAGTCCCCTGACCAAGGCAAGTTTACTATCAGGTCCAACGAGATGGACTCGTATGGGAATAAAGGGATAGGATTTGGGATTAAGTGGCCGTAGCGTGAGGAGCTTTTGGGCTTGATTTTCTGGCACACATCGCAGGAGTGCCCGAATTCTTCAATGTCAGTCTTCATTCGTTTCCAATAGAACTTCGAACTGACTCTCTGCCACAGCCGCTCAGGACTTATGTGCGCAGCAGCCATGGGGGTATCGTGCGCTTCCTTCATGACGAAATTCCGTTGAGCTTTCGGAACGCACAGGCGGGGCTGATAGTCAGCATTCCTAAAGAATAGCAAGCCTTCTTTGTTTTTGAAGAATCTGAGCCCAGAGGTCCAATTGTCCGCTTCCACTAAGGGGTCTGTCCAAATTCGGCCAAACTCCTCATCGTCCTTGTAGTGCTGAATCCACTGCTCCCGAACGGAGGCTTCCATGCCGATGTGGATATTCGGAGGAGGATTGACGGCGCCCCAATATTCAGTCGTTGGTCGCAGAGTATCGAGGCTCTCCTGCTCCGCGTGTTGTTCCGTCTCTTCCTGGTCCTTGACTTCAACGTCCGCGAGATTTGGAGGTTCTACGTCCGTCGACGGGGCTATCGTCGCCTTAGGAGCTGGTTTGTCGTGCCGACCCGGTCTGCAAAACGGACAGTCTGGGTCATAAGCGTCATGGGAGCTGTGCTTCGTGACCTCTTCTTTGCCGTCGTTGCCGTCTATACCCCCCCCAGCGTCCTGTTGCCTCATCTGAGGTACAGGGGGCGTTGACTCCTTCGTCTTGCTCCTTGTTACGGCAAAGACGCTACGACCGCCTTCGATCAAGTCCTCTTTCGAGTACGCCGTGAATGTCGCTCTAGCAGCTGGTTCTCTGTCTCTCCACTCCTCCTGGATTTCCGTCAGGTCATTATTCATGACTATCGTTTCCTCTCCGTCATCGTTTTGAGGAGAAACAAAGGGCGGAGGTGCGCGAGGTAAGCGAGAGAGCGGATCGACATTCGAGTGGACGCGACCAGGCCGATGGATTATTTCGAGTCCGGGGGCATATGCGGAGAATATCGCCCCCCAAGCCGCCAGTCGGCGATTGGCGTTCTCATACGTCCGTGCCCATTGCAGGGCAGAATGGTCGGTGACAAGGAGGATCTTTTCACCTTCAATGTAAGGCTGGAACTTTATCAAACCTTCCTTCGGTGCTAATGCCTCCCTCTCTGTTGTAGAGTACCTGGTTTCTGCTCCCTTGAACGCGCGCGACCAATAACCTATCACGCGTTCCACGTATACGGTGGTTTCGTCGAAAGTCGGACCCCACGAAACGTCTCCAGGGCAATCGTCAGTTTTGGAAGAGAGCTTCGTTACCAACGAAGGCGGTGGTAAGCCTTCATTGAATGCCTTTTCAAGTCTCTCATACGCTCTCGTGCCCTTCAGATCCCGCACTAAGATCGGCTGAACTTGTTGCAAAGCAGCCCCAGCGGCTTCGTCCGATGCGTCCGTGTACAACCGGTAAGGTTTGCCTTCGATAGGGTGACCTAGCACCGGAGCGCGTTGAAGAGCCAACTTGGTGGCGCGGAACGCGTATTCTTCCTCCTCGCCCCAAGACCACTTAGCGCCTTTACGCAATAGTTTGAATAGTGGTGCGCACAGACTCGCGTAGTAAGGGATGAACGAGGAGAAGTATACCGCCATCCCAAGGAAGGTCTGTAGTTGAGAGAGCTTCCTAGGACGCTCCAGTTCCAAAATCGCCTTAACTTTCTCCAAGTGAGTCGACAGTCCCAGTCGCGACACCTTGTGACCTAGCAGTAGTACTGAAGAGTAGAATAGATGACATTTCTTCGGCGACAAGGTGATGCCCGCTCCTTCGATTGCCTCGAGTACCTTGTCCAGGTGCGTCAAGTGCTCTTCATAGCTTTTCGAGTAAACCACTATGTCGTCAATATAGACTAGACAGAAAAGCCACAAGTAGGGGGAGAGCACTCCTTGCATCAATCTTTGGAAGATCGACGGACCGTTCCTCAATCCAAAAGGCATACGCTTGAACTGGGCTAGTCCTCGGTGAGTACGGAAAGCCGTCTTTTCAATGTCTTCTTCTGCTATCTCTAGCTGGTTGAACCCCGCTAAGGCATCTAACGAGGACAGCACGGAGGCTCCGGATAGGGCTTGCAGGATTTCGGCCTGACGAGGAATTGGGAATTCATCCGCAATGGTGACCGCATTAAGTTTCCTGTAGTCCACGCAAAATCGCGGTTTACCATTCCTATAGGCGATTACCACAGGCGCGCTCCAGGGACTCCGAGACGGCTCGATCACTCCCAACTCGAACCATTTCTCAAGTTGGTCGTCTATAACCTGCCTCTTCGCAGGCGAACTGGCGTACATGGGCACAGCTATCGGCTCTACCCCTTCCTTGGTCCTAATAGGGGCTTTCGCCTGCATGTGCCCCAAGCGGCCGTCAAACCCAAAGGCTTTGATTCTTCTCCGTAGCATGGTGTAAGCTCTTTCCTTCAAGGAGTCTGGCAACGATCCAACATCCAGAAGTTCTTCCATGTCTTTCGATGGGTAGATTGCGTCGTCTGGCATGGCTGCCGTCTTTGGACCGTACAGCTCTTCAGTCTCTTCGACTTCTATCTTGCCGTGGCCATCGGGGACCCGACCCTGCTCGTCTCGGACGTGAACACCGTTCCTCAGATTGGCCTCCGCCGGAGGAACTCCCGAGCCAAAATCAGTGCGAACGTGAGCGTCGTTCCTAGGATTTGGAGGATGCTCAGGAGGAACTCCAGATCCTGCCTCTGTTCGTATATGCACTCCTGCAGTCGCTGGTTGAGGCATCGACTCTGAAGGGGTAGTACTGGAAGTCCCTTTCCCCTCCTTACTTTCCGACTCTGCTTTCGCTTCCACCAATTTCGCCAGGAGCGCGGACTTAGCTAGAAGAGCGTGACGTTCTTCAGGTGTACGAGCATGATCGAAGAACTCTTGCGGGTCGGTGAGTGTCCCGAGTATCTCCCCTTTTCGAATCATACGAGGTCGGTCGCTCATGTTGCTCACAGGTACAACTGGTTTTCTGGCCGAGATGAGCGTGTTGGGGACCGCAAAGAAGGAGTCGTCGGCGTTCGCCAAGAGGTCCCTTTGAACCAGCCATTCGCGGTCCTCTGAGAAGTTTCCATCCACTTTCACCAATTTGCATTCGTGCGCTCGGATCCGGTAATCCTGGTCCGCTCGAATCAAGCGACCTTCCATTCCAGCTCGTTTAGCTCGCCGTCTACGTTGAGCTTTGCTTCGCCGATGTTCCTTCGCAACAGATTTGCTGCGCGCATGCGTCATCAAAGCTGCCGCCAGATCCCTAGAAGATGCCTGACCCTCGTACATTGAGATACCTGTCGCTTCGATTTCGTAAGGAGTCGACCGCAGATGGATCTTGGTGCCAAGTTCGAGGTTTCTTGAAATCCCCAGTTCATAATTGAGCTGGAAATCCTCCCCCAAGAGAATCGGCACGCTCATTCCTCGCACGACATAGGCTTCCACTTCCAATTCGAGCAGTTCTCCAGAAATGGCTTGTACGAAGACCTTTAGCTTGACATAGCCTCTAATCTTCTGGTCTTTATCCGTTACTTGCGCTAGACTCATTCGCCTGCCCTCTCGGATAGGTGGTTTCGGATCCAAGGACTCTACGAATTCGCCCGACACCAGGCTAATGTCTGCTCCTGAGTCTAACCGCAAGTCGACGGGAACAGAATCCAAAGAACCAATCCATCCCGTTACGGAGAGGACCGATACACCTATAGCGGAGTCACCAGGCTTAGTCTTCCTTTTAGGTCTCAGCACAATAGCGTCCGCTTCGTTGGCTGGAGGAGGGTCCATCGACGACTTCGCCACGTTCGCGGTCGCTTCGTGTATTTCGTCTCTAGTCACCTCCTCTTCCTCAGGCGAATCCAAAGCTTCTTCCATCGGATCCCAGTCTTCAATGATCCCACACCGAGCCTTGGGCATCCTAGCCTCTTCTGCCCAATACTCATCTTCAACCTCTTCAATTTGAACTCTCAACACTTTCCTCACTGAAGAGGTAGCGCCGAGGTCCGGGGTATATTCGCTGATGTCCGATGCGGTATGAATTCCAAAGCCAGTTTTATCGTCCGTAAAGGGCTTACGTCTATCCTTAGCAGATTCGACAGCCGAGGTTAAAAAGACTTGTTCTCTTCTGAAGGGTGCTGTAGAACCAGGTAAGCGCTGTGGTACAACACTTCAGAATCGTCCAAGTCCATCTGAGAAGACGCCAAGAGAGCGCCTTTCTTGCGTTTTTCCAACCAGCTTTCCCAGTCTGGACACTCTCGATCCCAGTGTCGAGAACTACCGCAAACTTTGCAAGGGGAAGGCGGTTCCTTTCCCAGCTTAGTTCGTACCTGATCATTCTTAGGGAATGGGTAGCCGCCCTTTGGTGGCGGTCGTTGACGTCTCGTGAAAGTCTGGTAAACGCTTCTCAACGTAGCTGCTTCCTCTTGGTCCAGCTCCGCAGAGACCACCATCGCCACCGGATCGATCGCTTCCGCTAACGAGGGCTCCTCTTCAGCTTCATCCAAAACGGCTAGATTAGCTCGCCTGAATCTACGCTGTGAAGAAGACGACTCGTTTGTGGTAGCAATGCCCATCCGTCTCAGGACTGAGGGTAGATTCTGAGCGGTCACAATATCGCGTGAGCTGCGTTGCACTACTTCCACCAATTCCTCCTCATGCTCATTGACTCTCTCGTAAAGTTCTCGCACCGAGCGTATGTTTTCTAGGACCAGAATTGTGCTCCAAGCAATGGGGGCCTTCTGCATAACGACGAAGACTTCCTGCTGAGATCCTTCGGGAGTGCTGGTGAGTAGCCGAGTATATCGAATCCTCCTGCCAATGAAACTCTGAGGAGACTCCCTCTCATGTCCGAACTGACGGTAAGCTTGTTGTTCGAACTGGAGATTCATTTTAAGCTGCCATCTCTTTCCCAGGTACTCGTCACGTATGGCCTGCAGGTAGTTCAAGTAGTGATTGCGCATGATGCTTTGGCGGTCCGTTGGAAGAGTGGAGAACCACATCTCCACCTGTGATCCTTTGACCAGTCTGGTAGGGAGCCAAAACCCCAATGCTCGCGGCAGCCAGCCCAGTAAACTCGCCAGCTGCATTACTTCCCAGAAGTAGTCAATAGCGGAGTCGTGATTCCCGTCCCATTCCGGCAAAGATTCCACTTTCAATTTAGGCTCGATGGTTGGCACCATCGTTCCATACGGGGCTCCAGGAGCGATGTAAGGAAAGCGGTGGTCCGACCTTGAAGAGCTCGAACTGACATATGACGTCGAATCGTCATCTCCAGGATCGGACGGTGGAGGCGAATTTCCTCCACCTGCGGGCGGCCTACCGGCACGATGGCGCGGTGGAGGTGGTGAGGTACGTCTTCGCGGTGGAGGCGAGGTTCGTCTTCTAGAATGACCTCTGCCTCTACTTCCTTCATCATCACCATCAGAAGGGTCTCCTCCTTCATCGCCCCCCGCTCCCTGTCTCATCGGGGGTGCTCGACTCCGAAAGTTCCCACCACCTCCATCTCTGCTGGATCTGCGTGAAGGTGGAATGGGCTGGCCTGAAGCAGGAGCAGGCCCGAATCCTGGAGCGTTTGCCCCTTGGCGGTACTCTTGTCGTCCTCGCGACGGGGCTCGTGAATAAGGAGCTCTTTCTCTCGAGCGACGTCTCGAAGAATGAGGATCCTTTTCTCTCTGATCTCGGTAATCTCGATCAGAGGGCTTAGCAGCGGTGCGTTCCTTTCGACCGGCTCTCGCTTGACTGATCGACTCGTGTTGGTGTAGAGATTCCACAGTGTAAACTTTACGCTGATCACTTGCTCCTCTGCGCAACGGATCAGGAAGACTAGGTCCAGGTACAGCAGAGCCCCACGTAGCGTCCTTAGGAGCTTTCGAAAGCAAGAAATCTTCAGCGCTTCTGAAGGCTGGGGCCGTACTCATCAGTCCCGTTCGAGGGCGATCATCTTGCGGAATTACAGGGTCCGTCTCCTTTTCTTTTCCCGCGCGTTTCGTTCTCCACTCTGGCTCTCTAGGTGCTTCTGGTCGGGGCTTCTCTTGTTGGTACTGATGTCTACGAGAATGTTCTCCACGAGCTGGAGGTAGCTCGAAATCCGGACCCGCTCCGTGACTGGAACGAGGGGATATATTGATTTCTCTACGTTCGCCTTCCGCTGAGTAGAACACTGTTATAGGTCTACTTTCTGCTTCCCTGTCCGGGAACGCTTCCCTCAAATCCTCCGGGATTGCTGCTGAGGCTGACAAAGAATCCGCTTGATAATTGTAACCGGGGGGCCACAGAGGACGTAGATGAGGGACATGGTCGTATAAGTATTCCACGGCAGAAGCCGGTTGCAAGTCACTTGGCATATTTTCGTAAATTTCCAGAGCGGTGGAGACAGGAGATTGTAGATTTTCCAATTCTGAGTGGATTTCCGAACGATACTTCGTCAGATTTGATTGAGCTAGCTCCATTCTTTTGCTGAGAGCGGTCCATGCGGTGATTAATTCGCCCATATCTTTGGCACTAGTGAGGACAGCGAGCAAGACTTGATATGGGTCAATCACGAAGTGACTTGAGCGTCCAGGAACCAACTTGGCGGTTCGAGAGAGTAAGGATTGCATTTGTCGAATAGTCCGTGATACCATGAACATATAGCTAGCTCCGAGTCCAAATCGAGCGAGGGTTTGTGGAGTAGTGCTTACTCCTCGGTCCACAACGTCCGACTTGCTTAATACTCGTTTATTTGCGATGGAAGTAACCCTCAGGAAGAGGGATATCTCTTCCCCTTCACCAGCTTGGTACTCGTTCATGAGCATGTCGAATTGTGATGCAGCGTCCATAGGGGCTTCCTCCGCTGAAGCGGGAGGTACGGTCCTAGTCGTCATCTCTTCTTCTTCTTCTTCTACCACGTTCCAGAGATCCTCGTGGGGCACCGTCGTTGTTAGAGGTTCTGATTTAGGTTGAAAGAAGGAGGGCGTAGATGACAGAATCTGAGGGGAAGGAGTAGCGTGTGCAGTTTCCAACGTCGTAACTGGCTGCAGAGGTTGCGAGGGCGATGAGCTTGAAGCTAATTTGGATCCTCGGTAGACGGTGGGTATGGCTTGAAAAGTGATAGACTTTCCTCTGAGAGCTGCGCCTCTGGTTCTTGAGGCGGCTGGGCTGTCCTCAACCGAAGGACCAAACGGAAGCTGAAAAGGCTTCTTGACCGGTGACGCTGAACGCGAAGCTGACCTTGAAGAAGCTTGAGGAGAAGCTCGTAGTCCTGGCTGAGAAGCCTTTCCACTCTTAGAACTCCGAGCGGTTGACGCTTTAGTAGGGGCAGACAACCGTGACGTGGCAGACGAGGTGCCACGAATTAGAGGCTTACGAGTGGCGCCTCTTCCTCTCTCTGTTTGCTGAGGTGGGACGCGAGTTCGGTCAGCCAGGACGTCTCAAATAGTGGTTCCCAATGTGTCCACTCTGTGAGGGTCTGCAAACCCTCGATGGGTTCACCACTTGAGGCCGTCTAGGTTTTGGAGCGTCCGAATAGGGTGGTAAGACCTTGCCTAAGTCACAGTCAATAGTTCTTAGAATACCACCCTCTAGGCCAGAATATTCCGAGCACTAATAAGAGTAGTATTCGTCTAGCTCGAATATATCGGGGCCAGAGAACGTCGATATTGATCACGCAGACAGGCGGGGCAAAGAGACTTGAATTCAAAGTAGAGTGAGGGCAACAGTCCTTACTCCTCAAATGTACTCCTTAACCTCTATCAGCACCGTATTACGGTCTGGAGAGGTTTCGCTAGGAATCCAAATGGGAGTGAAGGATAAGATTGATTGATTACGTTAATACGCTTATCTAATCTACTCCTACTTTGAGCGTCGATAAAAATATAGCAAAATTTACAGTCAGCTTGGTGGGGTGAATATCATAAAGGTAAGAGCGTCCATCCAGTAACTGGGAGCCCTTACAGTGACAGCAGCGGTCCCTTGCGCAACTCTCGCGCGCGCTTGTGTTGTTTGCGCGCGCGCGCAAGATTGATCGCGCGCGTAATTGTTTATTTGTACAAACGAACCGTCATACACTCTTCCAAACCATCTCCTCCTCGTCACTCTCACATTCCAAAGTTTCCCCTCGAATCCAATATCCATAATTCGCGGTGCCAGCCCGTTCAGCAGCATCTCGCGGAGGGCGACAAAGTCTGGCAACAAACACGGGGCGAGGTCGCGCAAGTCCCAGTCAATAACCACACTGGAGAGCGTCGCGCATGCTCGTAGTGCCGAAACAAGGATGCAGGGAAGACCCTGTAGCGAAAGTGGAACAAATTCATGATCATAATCTTGAGGTGAAATGAGGAATTGAGAAACTCACCGGCAAATACGCAGGGCGGAATATCTGAGTCTCCGCAGGACCGGAGACGCCTGAGCCATCACCGTAAAACGAGGGGTGAGATATACGAATCCTCGCAGTCTTGAGTTTCGGAAACGCCGCAAAGAGCCGATGCGGGGCTTTCCAAGTACACACCCCTGCCAAGGAGAACTGCACCTCAAGCTCCGTCACCGCGCTCACACATAACGGTGTCCCAAGGAGCGTGGCGTACAGCTCGTCCGGGCTACAGCAGGTATTAATCGCCAGACGCGTGCAGGCCGTGTCAGCGAGGAAGAGGGGGATGTATTCGGCTGGGCCGGTGAACGACCGAAGAGTGCGCGGCAGCGAGCACCCTGGAGTCGGTGTGAACTCGGTGGAGCGGCAGAAACGACCGGTGAGGGTCAGATGCTGCAGCGCGGGGAGCTGTATGAGGAAGGCATGCACCGGGCGAATGAAGGGACCGTCGCAGTCGATGGTGACTGACCGAAGATTCCGGAAGGTGGGGAAGAGGTCGCTGTCGTTGGCAAGCCAAGCGCCGGGGGAGCAGTGGTGGCTCGGAGACATAGTCAGCGAGATTAATGTCTCTGGGTCTAAAGCAGAGAGAAATGAGCATTGGGTATCTGCCTCACCCCGCTCGTCGAGAACGATTTCCGGAATCGCTGAAACGGTGCGTGTAGGTGTAGGCGTGAAATATACCGAAATATATAATCACAAAATCTAATCCAATACGACGTGTGTGTGTGTGTGTGTTCGGGGTGGCGGGAGCACGTATCGTCCCTCAGAATACTTGTGCAAGCTTCAATCAATCAAGGTCGCTACGTTTGAGCGGGACGAACTACTAGATTGTCTAGCGAGAACGTAGCGGGCAAAACGATTCGCAGCGGGAGAAGCGAAGAGTCACTCTTTCTGAGACTTCGAAATGAGAAATTCTGAGTCTAGCGGGGAGGGTTTCCGTGCCAATAGAAAAGCGTCGCCCGGTAGTGGATCGTCAACCGGCAAGAAGCTTTCTGGATGACAACCGGCGGGCAGAAGGCGCGGCTCAGCGGGACGGGGTTCTTATACGACTGGCGCGGCTCTGGCGAGAAGCGGGGCTCTTATGTCGATGGCGCGGACACTAACAGTGACCCGGGCAGTTACACCACTACGCGGCGGCGAGCTCGAACGGGGGTCTTGGTTATACCGCGGAACGGCTGGCACACGGGGCGTCGACGGCGCGGAATCAAGCACGAACGGGGGTCTTGGTTATACCGCGGAACGGCGAGAAACGGGGCTTCGTATTTCAGGAGGGCTCGGGCTCAAAGGCTGGCGGGGCTCTCGAAGTTCTGGCGGCTCGGTATGCCACAAGTCTTTCCGTATCACTCGAGTCTCTCTCAGATATCAAGTCTAGTCTCTTTCAAAGTTCAATTCAAATTCTAGAGTCCGCTACAAACTGCCCTTGTCTACGGGTAGGTAATTGACTGAGTAACAAAAAGTACACCGGGAGATTAAATACATGCAGCGGGAGCAGAAACAACCAAATAAAATCATGATGAGAGAGTGTCCAAGTTTGATGCCGCGCCCGCTGGGAACCAATGGTATATTCAGGATTGCGAGTCGTGAGTGAAAAGACTGCCTCCCGGAGAAAGTCCATGCGGGCGGGTGGGTATTGCGCCTTATTGCAGTGCAATGGCGTGCTGGTTGCCATGTCCCCGGGAGGGGACACGAAATTCTTCCTTCATAATATGGCCTTGCCGCTGGTCGAGTTGAAGTCGAAAAGGCTTCCCGCTGAGTAGTTAGTCAACGGCTCGACAGCGGTCAAGTTCGTCTCGTCTTCTATCTTCAGAACCGTCTAAGTTCCAGGGAAAATAGGGAGAGCCGAGTCGCGTTAGCGGCTCGCCACTCGCCGTTCGGGTTGTCCGCAATCAGCGGGAAATGCCCCCGGCAACTCGCCATGTCCTTCTCATCATTCTGACAGAGCCGTTGGCTGGATAGCCGCTGGCTCCGCGGTGCTCCCGCTGGCAGTCGGTTATCCACAGCAATAAGATACTGCCCGCGAGGACGGGCATATCTTCTATTATCCTAGCCTCACTTCTCCCGCTGATAGGTCTCGAAAATCGATAAATTCCGGGCATTTCATGCCTAGCCGCTGAGCGGCCCTATCATCTCCCCCTTTCTAGATTTCAACTCTCCCGAGTTGACGACTTGAGATCGCCCGCTAGAGATCTTATCCATCTTCCCGGGGAAGGGGACTTCAAGACAAACTTCTGTCTTGGAATAATTTTAGATAACGAACGGGCCGCCAGTGAGGCCCGGTCCCCGCTCGTCCCCTTTGGTATTTCATGAGAGAAAACCTTAACGAAGGACTCGTGGCGACCTATTTTTAGATCCCACTCTACCTCCGTTGACAGTTTCTGGACTCAACTCCTCGCCGCGGCCGGCGATGCCGTCACTTTCATTATGAGGCGTCATTCCTGCCTTTTTCGGAAGTACATCAAATTAGAGAAGCGCTCGAATCAAACTCTAACCCTGCGCTCTCTAAAGCCGTCCTATTCATCCGCAGTTTGGAATGTTTGGGATCAAAGAAGCCGCGGGGACCCCCCGCTTCCTCATTCAAATGTTTTTCTCGGAAATTTTCTCGAGAATCCCATCAGACATTCAAACTCCGACTCCTCAGGGTATAAAGAGTCGAGAGGTTTCTGGGTGGATTCCCCACCGATTCCCCGATTGGGTACCCCCTTGCCCTCTCTTCCCTTCATTTATTCTTTCTGTCTTTCGCCCGCCGACTGGATTTCTGGCGCCTTGCACCGGGGAGCTCCTTCTTTGATTATTTCGTGACGCTACATCCACGGAATGTCCTCCAAACCCAGCGGCGGTTCTGCCTCTCGCCCTGAATCTCGCTCTTCTCGTCGCGCCCCGGCAGCTTCGTCTCCACCGCCGCTTCCTCGAAAACAGCTTTCTGGACCTGGTCAGCCGCCCGCCGCTTCGTCTTCGAAGGCAGCCAAGCTCCCTCCACCGCCGCTGGAGTCTTCGAGTGTCGACTGGTTCTCCGTGTGGCGCGACAAGCCGGAGGAGTGGAAGACTCTGCAGGAGTTGCTCGTCCCGTCGAAACTCGCGAACTATTCTCAAGCGGGGGTCGGCAAGATGTTGCGTGCCATTCAAGAGCCGCTGGTGAGTTTCCACCGTTCAGCTATTCTTTCAGTTTTTAATTTCTTTCTAGAGAGAGCACCGGGCGATCTTGGGGGTTGCGCAAAAAGGCCTCGAGCCGCCCCCGATGGCCCTCGCCATCAGCGTTCACCTCCAGAAGGCTATCCAGACGTACGACCCGGACGAACACCTGCCCGACGTTCAGGCCCTCCGCTACCGCAAGACTGAGCTCAAGCAAAAGAAGGTGCGTCCCGCTAGGGTAGTTTCTCGTCCTTGCTCCCGCTGAACGTTTATTCAGCTTTTCTTGCCCCCGGTCCCGTCCAAGACCATGGAAGCTTTTCCCATACCGCCGCCGCCGACGACTCAGTTCTTCATCGACCGCAAGACCAAAGCCGCCCAGGTGAGTTTGTTAACATTTCTCTTTCCCGGGCCACTCTGACTAGATCCTTTCAGTCTGCGCCTTCATCTGGCAAAGTTAGCGGCAAGGCCGCGACGGCCCCCAGCGACTCTGGAAAAGTCAGCGGCAAAGCCGCCACCGCGGCCGCTGAGTCGGGAAAAGTCAGCGGAAAGGCCTCCGCTAAGGTGAGTGGCCATTGCCGCCGACTTATTTTCCTTTCTGATTCTTTCCTATAGGGAGAGGAGACGCCCCGCCCCAAGAAGCTCCCGGATTTCAAAAAGACGGTAAGCCCTTCCTTCTAATTCATTCTTAATTCTCCCGGCTGATCGATCTTTATTTAGACCACCGCCTCCACCACCGACAAGCCAAAGCCCGAGCGGGTCAAGGTAGTCACCAAGACCATCAAGGTCCCCGCCGACACCCCAGCCGCCAGTGGCAGCGGCACCAAGCGTAAGGCCTCGGGCGGCGCCGAGTCGTCTCCCTCAAAGAAGGTGAAGGAGGACAAGGCGGCCAAGGTTAAAGCGGCTAAGGCCCCCTCCCGTAGTCAGGTAGTTGTCGCCCGCTGCTGTCCCCAATGTAAGGCCGACATAGAATTAACAATAAACTTCTCGTAGTCCGTTATTAGTGTCCAAAGCTCCGGCGACGAGCGCGTTCCCGTCCCTGACTTCGAAATTTGTGAGTCGAAGCCGCCTCCCGCTTTAGACATTCTTATGCTGAAATCTTTCTTAGTGATAGAGACCAAGCCGCCCGCTGCCCGAAAGAGCAAGAAGACCAAGCCCGCCACCGTCGACACGGTGCCTTCTCTCAAAGGGTTGGGCACCCGCGCCGCCCAAATCGCTGCCTTGGAGGGCGTTGGTATCAAGCCAGCCAAGCCGGTGAGTTGTTATCAGCGGGGGATTCATCCACTAACATTTTCGCTCCAGCTCCCCGAACAGCCCATCAGGTCAATGGAGCCGACCAAGAAGAAGAACAAGCCCCGCCCCGAGGGCGAGTTCAAGGTGCCGAACAAGGATGTCGTGAACAAGCTGTTCACCAACTATCCTCAAGCCGCCCGCCGCCAGGACCTCCCGTACGACGCCGAGAGGGAGCAGTTCGCCTTGGCCGCCCCAAGCCTCATCGGCAACCTCGAGCTGAACGTCGCCAATGTAAGGCGGTTTCTTTCTCCTTTTCTTATCTTTCTCAACTTTTTCTATCTAGAACGGCCCCCGCTGCTTGCGGTGTATTGCCTGCGGTAGCAAGTGCGAGTCTACCGGCGTCCCTGGCGAGTGCACGGCCTGCGCCAGCCGCAAGTCCACCAAGGACTGCACTTTCCTCCTCGACGGCGAAAAGCTCAGCTCCATGGGCTCCGGGCTGAAGCAGTGGGCCTCGATGACCCGGCCCGGTAAGCCAACCACTACTTTCCTGTTTAGGCCCGCTGACCGTTTCAACAGAGTGGTTCGACTTGAACGCCGATGTCAACGCCGCCGCCGCCACCTGCTTCGCTATCCAAGGAGCCTTCGAAAAGGCACGCTGGAATTTGAACCAAAAATCCTTCAAGATGCTTCACTCGGTCTTGGTCACCCGCCGGGAGATCCAGCGGGAGGATTTCATCAAACGCTTCGCCGGCGAGACCCCCGAGGAGCAGGAGCAGAATATGGACCAGGTCTTGCGCATCGCCATGACCCAGGGGCTGACCGCCGCCTCGACGATCACGTCGAACCGCTGCTGGCAATACTACCCTTCTGAGGTCATCGACGAAGTCCCCATCCCCGGCTTCACGGACGCCTACGCCTTCTACGAAGCCAAGGACCGCCAGGACCAGAACGTCCCGCTCGCCTTCTACCTCATCCCGGCCGAGCCTGAGCTCTCGATGCCGACACAGTGGGTCGAAGTGCAGGTGAGTTTTCTTCCTTTACCTTATTTTCTTTCTGGGCCGCTGACCCTCCTTATTCCCTAGCCGGAGGACTGCGTGGACCTCTTCCACGACTTGAAGGGAGAGGACGCCGCTGAAGAAATCCCCGACGGCTCGAAGGTCCGTCAACGCCTTTTCACAGACGGCAAAGGCCCGGTCAATCTCGACCCGAACGACGAGGACGGCAACACCTTGCCTTACAGCTGGGAGCATAAGAGCGTCCCCGGCTTCTTCAAGATGTTGTACCGCAAGGGCACGTTCTTCGAGATCCCCGACCCGCCGCCACCAGAGCCGAAGCGCAAAGGCAAGTCCAGCGGGAAGGTGAAATCATCTTCCGTGGTTCACGACGACGCCGACGACGAGTTCAAGCCCGACCCCACTTCCCAAGAGGAAGACATGGGCGAGGCCCCGGACGACCGTACGTCAAAAATTTTATTTCTTCTTTCTAAATTCCTTGCTAAAGTCAGTCTTCCCCGCTAGCCATGGACATCTCACGCCCGCCGACTCCTGAAAAACGCCCGAAGGGCAAGCAGCGGGCAGTCGACCCGCCCATCCCTTCGTCTAGCGACGAAGAGGAAGGAGAGTCCGGCGAGGTGGGTGCACCCGCTTTCGACGACTTCCTAGCTGAGTCGTTTGCACAGGACGAGTCCAGCGGCGAGGAGTCCAGCGAGGCCGAGGTACGCGGCAGCGTCCAGGGTGAAGCCGACGAGGAAGACGACAGCGACCTCGAGGAAGTCCAAATCCCCGGGACTGCTGATTTCGCAGCCAGCGGCGAGGAGGACCTTGGGCCAGAAGACGATGCAGTGGGCGAGGAAGATGTGGATGTCCATCTTCCCGATCATCCTGCTCCTTCGGGCGACGACGCGGTCGAGAGCTGAGCGGGTAAGCACACTCCCCCTTTCTTGAGTCTTTATCTCCCCGCTGACCACTTTTGCAGCCTTTCCTCGTGGGTGGGCGGGCGGCAAGTAAGCAATTCGCCCGACCTCCCGCTGCCCTTGACTTCTTGCTGACTTCTTTCTAGAAATTTTTCTGTATTCATAATCGCGGGGGCCGAGCGGCCCCCAATATCATCAAAAGCTACGGGTACGGGTCCCATAATCCCGCTAGATGCGAACTTGTCATGGCCTGGTGGAATTCCACCCGCCATGACCCCCAATAAAATCAAATGCCCCATAGTAGAATAACATCGTGTGCCGGCCAAAGAGCCGATGAAATGTAAAAATAAAAAGTTTTTACGATGCACTCTTTCTTTGTGTGAAATCCTTAAGTCCTGTTTGAGTTCTAAAGTCAGAATCCCCGGCTAGAGCCTCTAAGTGATTTATAAGAGTCTGAAGCGAAAGATTCTGGCTGAGTGCTGCGCCCGTCGGCTGAGTACGACTTAGAGAGCGAGCTGAACGTTGAACTTCTCGAGTTTTCAACATGCCGAGCGGCAACGGCGCTTATCACCGGGGTCATCAGATACCGGGGATTGCCCGTGGTACTTCATCTGGCTTGCCAGCGGCTGTCCTCGGACTCCACCGGGTGACTAGTCCCTCATTTCTCCCGCTGGTCTCGTAAGAGTGATAACGTAGAGTAGGACTGGCCCGGCGGCCCGAGCTGCCCGCTACCATACTTGTATAGTCGATAGGGGTAGATAGCCAATCAAACCACCTTTTTCTTTCAATCGTCATGCCTCAGTCCATTGGTGAAGTCTTAATCGACTACCATTTCTTCCCGGTGGTCAGTCAAGACTTTGTGCGCAAGATCTATACTGTGGTAGGCTGCCCCCAACACATTTCTGCGCCAAGTCCAACCAGCCGCTAGCCGAATCTCGTCTGCACGCCTTGTAGTGACGCCGGCGAAGACTGTGAATTTCTTCACTGGGGCTCAAAGTGCACTCGGTGCCGGGAGGCGAAGGTCCCCAAATGCTTGTTCGCCGGGGTGGATTGGTTCAAATATACCTATCCGTCTTCAACCTTTCCGACACTTTTCATCTATCGCAGCGGTAAGTCCTGCCGCTCCTCGAATTCTCATCTTCCTTATTCTATTCAGGCGGCACTTTGTACGACCTTGCATTCCTCGAACTCTGGTACCACTTGCGCCTCGGCGGCTTAAGCCCCGATATGTTTATAGGCTCGGTGGACGGTGAGCCCGCTGACTTCTTGCGTCGGCGGGAGGAATTTGCTGGCGACCTTCGTGACTGGGACATTGCTCACGACCTAAACCACGCCGCTCACTCCAGTCGGCGGCTGTATTTCTACAACATCCTATCTCGAGTTTTACGCGAGTGGCGTACCCAGGATCGCTCGATCCATGCCCAGTGCGACGTCGACGCAGCTATCCTGCTCCATGATATCAGGCGACGGGACTCTAATGTTCCGACCGTCGTGCCCTTGGCCCAAGGCACGCGCCGCCAGACCTTCGAGCGGTAACCCAGGCTAGTAGCTTTTCCCCGTTAGGGTCAAATAAATCTCTTTGCCCGGTCGCAAGCCGTTATCGTGATGTCTGATTCCTTCTGAGCTTTTGGTCCGGCAGCCGGTGGTACTCACCCGTCGGCTATAGGTTTTACTTATAGCGGCCGGTGCCCAGTGAGTCCTTCGAGCGATGCCCGCCTTTTCTTTGGCAGCGACTTTTTACTCAGAACGCTTTAGGAGCTTCACCGGTCCCTCAGAGTACCAGCTCGTACTTCAAGCTCAGTTTGTGGGTCTTTCGTTCTTTCTCAGTGTTCTCCCGCTGACGGGTGCCTCTTCTTAGCCGGAGTACGAATGCCAGTGCTGCCTCAAGAACTACCGCCATTGCATCTGGATTCAGTGGGGTGAAGCCTGCCTCAGCTGCATGTTCATAGGCCGCGCCGCCTTGTGCTGCTACACTAAGAAGTCCGTCTGGCAGGCCGAGAACAGTCGTCGTCGCGACACTCTCCTAGCCTCTCGGCCAGGTAAGTCTGCTTTCTATCTTTATACCTCCCAGCGGGGGCCTTAGTGAACTTTAGCTCCCTCCGCCGGGCGGATCGCTCAGTTTGACTGGTACGCCAGGGCTGCCGGCGCCCGACTCGACGAGAAGAGGTACATTGACGTGCGTACTTGCACCATCCTCGCCGCCAGGTCCATGCTCGGCACCCTTGGGTTTGGCCAGCTACGCTTCTTGTACGGACTGTGGTTTGACGCGAAGGGGGCGGGCGTACGAAAGGAAATTGTAGATCTCCTCCGGGATAGGTTAGACGCTGTAGCCCTCCAGTCCGGCGCAAGGCTCCCGCCCGTCATGTTCATCGGGCCGTAAGCGTAGTAGGAAATATATTCCCACTGTCAAACGAACTTGCATCTTTAAAACTCTGTTTCAAGCTGCCCGATTAGGAAGGCTTCTTAGAAACCAAAGCTTCCTCGTGTTTTTGCCCAGCGGGAGCTCAGCACCTCGTTGGATATTCCACATGTATTGCGGATCTTCCGGGAGCATCGGGTGCAATGAGTCCCGCTGTCGATCTCTCTGTTTTTGGGTCTCCCGCCAGGTCTCAGAGAGATATTTAAGCTGGCGGGAAGGTCCCATTTGCTTCAGTCGTCTACTCATGTCTTTGCTGGAACATCCACTCTTCCCGAATGACCCCGTCGGCCCGCTCAGGGAGTACTATGTACGTTCCTGAACATTTTGCCTCGGGTAATTCCTCATCATTCGGCAGCCTGGCCGGGTATGCTCTGCGTGCCTCAACGCCCGTTCTCATTGCGAGTTTACTGAGTGGGGAGCGCCGTGCACCCGCTGTTACTTGCTGAAGCACAACTGCTCGTACACCCAGACCGCTGAGCTGGCCGATGAAATTGCTGCCCGCCGGCACCGTTTCAAAGAGGGTCCCGATCGTAAGTGACGACTTCTTTCTTATCTGTTGCGCCACAACTGATTCCCCGCTCGCTTCTAGCGGCTACGAAGGAACAGCTAGCTGCTTGGGACGTCCTTCATGAGGGGACCCTGGCGCAGTTCCCATTCTGGCAACAATACCATTCTGTAATCGTCGGGCGGAACGTCGCAGAGGCAGCCCAACGGCTGTCTTTTTACTTCGAGGCCCGCTTGGTTTTCCATCTTCTTCAGGAGGCCAAAACGGCTAATCTCCCGGCTGCGTATGTTGCTGTTATCCGCGAGCGGTTAGACGTTCTCGCCAATAATCTTTTCCTGGATCTTCCGGCTAGGATGCGGGCAGTGTAGATACAGGCACATGTACTTTTGGATAGTTCGTTCCGATAACACACGCTCCCGCCCCATGTGAGGCCTTGGAAACATTTATTTCTTGGTAAAGATGTGCCCGCTGCCCTCAAATGACGTGCTAGGTGACCCACCTCTCCCCCTTTCAGAAATCTCAACTGTCCCCAGTTGATCGATCAGAGGAAATTCAGGTTCCCCGGCAGCAAATTTTCGTGCCACGGAACGATCGGGTGCGTTTGAAATAATTTTCTGTGCCACCGGCGGGTGCATCTACCATAAATGGTAATCCAAGTTCGGCCGTTGACCAGATTTCGTCCAAATTATCCTTACGGCGTTAATTACGGCCGCTCGAGTATAAGAAGCAGCGGGCGGACGGGTATACCCCCAGCCTCGTCTACTGTCTTTACTCTGCTTCCTCCAAAATGTCTCAAAACGATTACAACACCGTCAAAGCCGATTTCCTCAAGGCTATGGACGTTGCCGCCAACCTCGTCAAGTATTCGCCGCCCGAGTCTCGTAAAAACCAGCTCAAGGACGTCGCCGAGATTCTCGTAAGAGCCGCCGGCTACATTGACCAGTCTCGTTTTGTTAACATTATTCTTTCGTTCGTAGGCGCGCCTTCCCCCGCTCATGCCTTTCATTTTGGAAGACAAGAGCGCGGTTCTTCGTGAGGCAATCTTCACCTCGCGTGAATATTACCACTCCTTGTACGACCCGGATGGTAAACGGGACGTGACCTTCCCCGCTGGGTACGATGCCCTGCGGCGGATCACCAAGGCCATTCACGAAGACCGTTCCAAGAAGGCGATCCCGCCCGTCTCCACCGTTTCTTCTTCCAAGGGGACCCGGGTCGGTTTCACTAACTTTTATTGTCGTGCTCACCATTGACTCACAATCATCCCCCGCTAGAAGAGTACTCGCGGGCGGTCTCAGGGTGAACCTGAGTCTGAGGACGAGGACGAAGGCACCGTTCGTGCTCCATCGCCCGCTCTCACCACCCTTGGTGCTGACGAGGTTCGTTCTTTCGGTTAACAGCTGGCCTGTGTAGAGCTGACGATTGACACTTCTATCATCGCCGTTGGGTGTTTGTTCACCCAGATGCTCGTTGACGACGAGCATGTCCCCGCTCCCAAGGCTCCCCCTACCGGTCCCAAGGCTAAATCAGCCATGGCGGGCAAGAAGGGTGCGCGCGCTGTAAGTTGCACGTTATTTCTGCTTTAGCTTCTGTCATTCATTTCAATCTTTCAGCATAGCCCAGCCCCCGCTAAGAAGGGCAAAGGCAACAAGCGCGCTCGCATCGACAACGTCCCGTTCCACGAGGACTCCTTCCTCACCAACGGTGAGTTTCCCGTCCATTGTCAGTGGTTTCCCGCTGAATGTTATTACAGCAACGGCTGAGTTTTACGCTTCGGCACCCGCTTCAGGTGCTGTTGTCGATGAGGCCGCTAGCGTCGTCGAGATGGGTACCGAGTTCATGAGCAACCACCTTGCCTTGCGCAAGCGGATGTACTTCATCATGGTCGAGCTGGCGGTCATCCACGAGAACCTTCGTAGCTCTCTGGCCCGGCGCGAGCAGCTCCTCGACGAAGGAGAGAAGATCTCGGCTCGCCTTCGCGACTTCCCCGAGTCCTCCTCTGCCGGCGTCGATGCTCATGTTCCCTGACTCGTTCCTAAAGAGCTCCCCCAGCGGGTCCCCCTTTCTTCAGAATCCTCGGTACTGGCTCAATCGTTTCGGACACCTCACGGCTCATCCTTCTGCTGGCCGCCACACACTCCCCGGGTGCGCAACCTGTTCGCAGCGCACTGGCGGGAGATGCAGACAATACAATTACTCAAGGACTTCGAATCCCGTTTCAAAATGTAACGTAGATATCGTAGCAGTAATTCATTTCCGCGCAGCGGCTTTCGTGGCAGAACGAGTCTTCCGTTTGAAAGGCAGCGGCTCATCCGTGTCAGGTTCCTCTTCCTCTTCTTCTTCCTCGGGCAAGGCCTCCTGCAGAGCCGGCTCTTCGTCAGCCGTCCCGCTGGGGGTTAACCTCACATTCCCGAATTGGAAGTCATCTCCAGAATAACCGTCTTCCTCCTGGACCATCTTTTCTAGCGTCTCTGCCGAGAGGTCGATTAAGTCGTGAATGTCAGCGGGCAGCTTGATAGAGCGCCGCTGCTCGAAGGGGACCACTCTGAACTGAGCAATCTTCGATTGAAAGACAGAGCCGTCCATCTCCGCTACGATATAACTTCCACCTTTCGTACGCCGGATGATAATTACTGGTCCCAGGTATCTGGCGGCCATCTTCGTATTCAGCGATTTCTCAACGGTCGTATTCCTGATGAGCACCAAGTCTCCCGGCTCGAAATGGTAATCTTCGATAGTATGTTTATGCGCTATCTCGTACCGGCGCAGATTCGCTCGTTTCTCGTCGGTGACCCGTTCCCTCATCTGTTCGACGTGAGTGGCGTGCTTAGCCAGAGCCTGGGCTCGATAGCCGATTAACTCAGCGGTCGTTAGAGTCCTGCCGGGCAGATGCACTAGCCAAGTCGCTTCTTCTATATCCAGCGGGAGGATTGGATGTGCGCCCGTTACCATAAAGTAGGGTGAACAACCCGTTCCTCGTCGAATAGTGACCCGGTCAGCCCACAACATCTGCGGGAAGAACCAGTACCACTTGCTGGGATTCCCGCCAGTGGCTTTCCATAAGGATTGCCTCATCGAGAAGTGCCCATTTTCGACTTTCCCGTTGGCTTGAGAATTATACGGCGAAACTCTAATATTTCTTATGCCGTATTTAGACTCAAGGTAGGCCACGGCCGCTAGGAAGGCCGGCGCATTATCTGTCACCAGTTCCTCCGGGCAACCCCACCTACAAATCACATCTTCAAGTAAGAACAAGGCTAGCGTTCTGGCATTCTCGTTCTTTATCGGCCGCGCTTCTATGTAGCTGCTGAGAGAGCAGCGGGCGTCGACAATTTTATTGAAGCCGTTGGAAGGAGTACCAACGACCATCACGTCGACGTGTACCACTTGGAAGAGCGAAGGGGTATGAGTGACAACGGGCGGGATCTTTAATAGAGTCCTTTGCCTCAATTGACACAATTCGCAAGTCTTAATGTACCAAGTGACATCCCGCTCCATCTCAGGCCACCAGAAACGCATTTCTATCAAGGATTTGGTAGCAAAGACGCCGCGATGAGCTAGGCTATCATGAGCCGCTCGCATCATATACATTCGGTGCTCTTTGTCTACCACCAACTGATGTGCGCTCCCCGTCGTGGATTTATGATAGAGTTTTCCATCCGCATCCTCGAAGAAGCCGGTGGCGAATCGCAGGAAGGCTTTGTATTCCTTGTCGTTCATGCCATCCGGGCGAGCCAGGGTGTTCCGCCGCCATTCCTTCATGAGGAGCAGCCGCTCGTCCGCTAGCTTCGCCGCTACAGATCGTTGGTCTTCCGAATACGGTTCCCGCTTCGTCGGGTCGTACTTCAATTCGAGGTCAGGGATCAGCGGCTCGCCTGCTGGCTTGTCGTCCCCCTTTGACTGAGAGAAGACCTCGAAAATGTATTCTTTACTAAGGCGGGTGTAAGCCCACGCCTGTTCAGCGTCGTTTTCGAAGTCAGAGGCTGACTGAGCCTCATCTCCCGCCAATTCAGCTACCATATATCCACCTCGGGTGTCAATATCGTGCTTGAAATCCTCGAAATTCTTGAGAGACGGCCAAGCACTACTCTCGGGATGAAGGCCCGGCGGCTCGTTATTATCGAACTCGTCTTCTGGATGATCATACTCTGGATCCCCCGGCTGAATACGCCGGCGGGAGAGTCCATCTGGCCCGAAAGTCTTGCCCGGTACATGCTTCAGAGTGAAATGAAACATTAAGATCTCCTCGATCCAGCGGTTGATCGTAGCGTTGGGTCCCATTCCCGGGTGATCCAACATGCCCTTGAGGTACTGAGCGTCGGTCTCGACGACCAGTTTGCGGCAGCCCAACAGCCAATATTGCATGTGGTCTAGCGCCCTCTTCAAGCCAAACAATTCCCGCTTGGGCTGAGAATACCTCGACTCTCGTTCATTCAAAGGTATGGAGCTGAAGCGGGCATAGTACCGCTTATTTAGGTCCAAAGGATCCCGCTGGTACACATGCACTCCAACTCCAAGGTACGACGTATCAACCGCCAGCACCACTTCGGTGTCCCATTCATATCTTATAGGTCTAAGCGCGGGACATTCTCGCAAAGCCTTCTTCAAAACTTTCATGCAGGCGTCTTGGGGCGGGCCCCACTCGAATATGACTTCTTTCCGGGTGAGCTTCTGAATTGGTTCAGCTTTGACCGTGTAGTCTTGGATGAACATCCTCATAACGCCCACAGTTCCCAGAAAGGCTTTCACATCGTGGAAATCCTTCAGCGGGCCCCAACGCTCAATGACGCCGATTCTATCTTCATCCGGGCGCATGCCCTCGTATGAGCAGACATGGCCGACCACCTTAAAGGTTCCCCGGCAAATCTGCAACTTCTTCCCGCTTACAGTCGCCCCAGAATAGGCTAGCCGGGTAAGTACCCGGTTGCAGTCTACCAAGTGTAACCACACAAAGACCCTTATCAGCGGGTTCTCAGGGATGGTCTCGTACGTCCCGTCAGGCTTTTCGTATCGAGTGAAGCCGCCGGCGACAGGCACGTCATCTATATACGGCCGGGTAACCGCAGGAATTTCGTCTCGCAGGATGTAGGTTACGTCTTCGTGGAAGATCGGCACAGAGTTGGTCCAACCCTGCGGCAATCTTACCAATCGAAGCGCCCCAAACGGAGTTTGGAAGGTCGTGTAATCTCGAGATTCCGGGTCAATCAGCCGGTGGTTGTACCCAGAATAAAGATCAAACGTGGACCCACAAGCCCTTCCTGCGAAATGTTCGGCTAGATCCGCGGCGCCGGGAGGCACCCCAGAGTGCGCAATGGTTACCGCGTTCAGCGGCTCCAACGAATGCACTAACCGAATTGACTTCTTATCACTCTTCAGAACTCCAAAGTACTTCGTGCGGTACGAGCCGTTGGATGGTTCGTAGATATTGGCGTCGATACTCGCCCTAAGCACCTTGCAGACTTCTTCCAGTTGTCCCGGCGGGATGGGAATATTTCTTTCCACCCAGACCTTATGGTCTGCTTTCACCGGGAACTTGACTGGTGGGAAGAAATCCGTCCTGAAAGTTCCTCGTTCACTGTCATCCCATGCTACTGTATTTTCGTGTATAGATAACATGTGATGAACCAGCTTCATCTCTTCATCATTCAGGAACCCATCATTATGCAGTTCGTCCACTACCGCTTTCCTTTCCGCTGTGTACCTCCCTACGGGAACGAACTCTGGCGGGTGAGGGTCTAGCGGGACGAGATTCTGCAGCGGATCCCCAATGATATTTCTTTCTATCCTGAACTCGGGAGGGAGCGGCTCGAGGACCGGCTTTACTTTCAGCGCTACCGGCTTATATTTCTTCGAGAACACCTCCTTCACCTCGACTTCAGGCGGGTGATCCTCGGGAACGATTTCCTCCATCAACACCACTTTCGTTTCGTTGTGTTCGAACCCGGGCACCACCCAGTCGGCGTAGTCACAGCACTGACAGCGCTCCCCCGCTGAATGCCGAGACCGCTCCTGTTTGAGCGACTCAACATCGGCACCGGCTGTCATGAACACAGCGGCTGGGTCCTTCAGTTTCTCTCTGACTTTATCCGTTATATTAGCTACAATGGCTACATAGGATTCGCCGACGTTCTTTCCTTCTGTCAGCTGCTCATTATATTCCTGAAATAGCTGAGCAGCGGGTTTGTCATCAACTTCTGGCATGGCAGCCGCTAGGTAGGCCATTTTCGTCTCGGCCATCGAAAACCCCTCTTCTCCAGATTTCATCAAAGCGCAAATTCTAGGAACATTATTCTCGTCCAGTTCTATCTGAACCGCTAACTCTCCTTGATGGTTAATCAACTCCTCGAATTCTGAAAATTTTGTTCCTCTTCGCCGCTCGTCTGCGCAGCCGGTGGCGCATCGTTTTGTACGCGCCGCACCTGCCGCCGCTGACCCCTGGGGAAGGTAGGGACGACCACCCGCTTCGAAGTGGAGGGGTCGGTCAGAGTCAGGAACTGGTTCCCGTCAGAAGTATTTTTGATACCGCTGGCGGTCAGAATTTCGAAGGGCCGCCCCAGCAGCACTTTGTATGCCGGGTTCCGTATAACATGCACTTGTAGGTACACTGTCATATCGCCGAACCTGAAGGGGACGTTCCTCGCTAACCCGACTGACTTTTCGGTTTGCCCGTTGGCGCTCATCATGTGGATACAGTTATCGGGGTCCCAGCTGACTCCTAGCTCGGTGGCTACCGACAGGGCCATGGACACGATCTGTGATCCACCATCCAGAATGCATTCTACTTCGGCGGCTCCATGAATGAGCGGGAAGACCACTCTCAGGGCCGCTGATTCTCCAGCAGAAGCTTCGGAGATCGCGACGAAGATTTCTCTCACCGGCTCACCATCGGCTACCGACTGCCAATATTGCACTGCCGGGTCGACAGTGATGAGAGCTCCCGCTGGCATGAGTCCATCGGCCACAGTTGAGACCTGAACTAATGCTTCGTAAGGGAGGTCCTCCAAGGCTACGCTGGAGGACTCATCATCTTCGTCGGCTTCTTTCTCTGCGTGGCTAATCAATTGCTCGAGGGTGACTCGAACAGCGGGCGAGACTCTCTTCTTCGAGAGCAACGCCTTAGCCTGACGCAGCAACTTCGGGCTGAGGGCGAACAACCTCCCCAGCGGGAGCGCTATTTCCAGGCTTCCAAAGATCTCCTTTATCAAGGATTCGACCTCCTCATCTTCCTGGTCCTCTACGGGCCGCCTTCAACTCGTAGTTCTTTTCGTTGGCCGCTGGCGGCGCATTTCCCGCCGGCCGAACTCTGGGTTCGTTGGGCCTTTTAGCTGGCTTGACCGGGGGAACGTTCCTATACGGAAGTTCCGGCGGCTGAGTGCCATTTTGTTCTTCTGTCTCCTCCCGCTCCTTTTCCTTGGTTTCCACGATCGCCGGCTGTGCTTCGACAGCGGGCTTTCGTATCGTCCTCGGTTTATAGGGCAACTTCGGCATCACAACTTCCATTTTCTTTCCTGCGGTGCGGGCGTGCTTGTCGGTTCTCCGGGGGCTTATCCGCAGTGGGTTTCCCCTTGGCCCCCTTCCTCGAACTCTCTAAAAATGCTCACCTTCGACGCTGTTCCCCGTTCGGGAAGGACCAGCCCCGTTGGAAGAGCGAGAGTTCGCTGAGACAGCCGCCAGCAGAATCGCAACAGCGTTGGCGTCGAATTGCGGCGGGGGGAGATTGGCTTTGATGAGCCACAAGGGGTGGTTGAACACCCCCTGAACCATGCGACTGGAGTTGCGTCACTTGCCGCTGGAGGTTTACTTGCTCAGCTCGCAAGGAAACCAATTCTTCTTCTCTCGGGTCATAGTAGAATTCCTCGTTCTGGCTGAACGCGGCTTGCGCGGCTTCCAGCTCCTGCTCGTCCATGTCAAGAACGGAGAGCTGAGGCGAAGACAGACTGGTAGTTTTGCGCAGCGGGCCGTGGGTTGGGCGGCCGGGCGGTACTCCTCTACCTGCTGCTTCTTGGACTTGTGCCCGTCTTTCGGATTGGTATCCCATCGGGGAAACAGTCTCTGAACCCTACGACCTTCATCTTTCCACTCCCTATGTGGGCTTGCCGAAGGAGACACTTATCTCTAAAGTGCCCGAACTTGTCGCAATAAAGACACCCCTGATCCGCCAGGTTCCCTTTGAATTGCACGGTTGGCATTCGCGGGAAAGACTGGGAGTCAGCGGCGCCTGGGACTCTGCCCGGTAGGGACTTATAGAAGGACTCCAACTCGGCCATCCCTCTTCTTGGTCGCGGCGTCGATCTCTTTTAATTGGGAGGTCTGGTTATCCAGCCGCTCCATCATAGTGACGACCGACACCTTAATCGTCTCAAGAAGGGACTTGTTAGGGTCCTCCTCTTCTTTCTTTACCGTCACGTTTGGGTGAGGTAGTATGGATCGCCCGCTCGACGCCTTTCCAGACCCGCTGGAGGTCTTGGACTTGCTCGAGTAACCCCGGTCAGAGGCGCCAAAGAACTCAGAGTTAGCGGTCGAGCGTTTTGCGATCCTTTTGGCTTCAGTCATGACCTCGGCCAGCGTCCATGTGCGGACCTCTGGCTCGTCAGCATCATCCCCGGCAGCGGGAGGTTTCCGCTCGAGGTTCTCCAGAATCCGTTCCTTGAACTCAGGACTCAACTTGGAGAAGAACATCGGGAGAGCCTCCGGTGCGAAATTAATTTCGAATCGAGAAGCTTGTTCGCCTCGACGTTCATGACGCGCATTAGGCGCATGAGTTCGTCTTCATCGTCCCGGTCGATCCCCTCTTCCGTGAACTTACGAAGCTGCCGGTGCAATTTCTGCACAGAGCCCTTCTTTGGTCGACTACGGACGGGTAATTTTCCAGGATTTCTTTCTTGAAGTCGTCGAACTTCTTAGAATACGAGGCGAATTGCCGCCACTCCTCGGCGGTTGCCTGAGCAGTATAGCGGCAGACAAACTCGTTCTTCTTATCATCCGGCGTCTCATCTAATTCCATCATACGCTCCACATGGTCCAGGAAACGAACAAGCTCCTCCGGCTCTTCTCTTTGAAGAGCGGGGCGTTCCTGTCCCATGGTTCCGGCGCGCCCGCTTCTTTCCTCGAACGACAGGGTTGTTGTTGCCGTCGTCAGCCATCGGATTATTTGAAGGGGTTGGTGAAGTGTTGAGTAGTGGTGAAGAGACAGACGAAAGAGTCGTTGACGACTGGGTAGCTGCACCGTCGGGCGTAACAGGTCTTGTGCCGGGCGGTTGAGTTGAGGTTTGTTGTTCCAGCGGAGCAGAGGGGCTCAACGACTGGGTTTGGCGGGTACGATAAGCGTGAGCTTGGGTTCGTCTCCGCGCAGAGAATAGAGTTCCCGGGCAAGAGCAACAGGCGGGCGGGAAGGATCGTCAGTCTCGAGATCGAGAGCAGCGGCAGCGGCACGTAGGCTAGTGTTGGTCGACCGAGGGTTTTGGTGGTGGTGCTCTAGCGGATCGTCCTTCTGAAGCCACGTCTCTTCCGAAACTAAATGGCAAAATCTTCTATAGCGGGCCTGGAGCTATCGGCTCAACGGGCGGGTGTATATTCTATTCTCGAGTCAACCGGCGGATGGTTCGTGCTAGTTTAGAGCAGCGTCCACAAGTGATTTCTTTCGACTTGACACAAATAATCTGTCACCCCTCGCAGTGGGCTCCAGATGAAACGGTGCGTGTAGGTGTAGGCGTGAAATATACCGAAATATAAAATCACAAAATCTAATCCAATACGACGTGTGTGTGGTGTGTGTGTGTTCGGGGTGGCGGGGAGCACGTATCGTCCCTCAGAATACTTGTGCAAGCTTCAATCAATCAAGGTCGCTACGTTTGAGCGGGACGAACTACTAGATTGTCTAGCGAGAACGTAGCGGGCAAAACGATTCGCAGCGGGAGAAGCGAAGGAGTCACTCTTTCTGAGACTTCGAAATGAGAAATTCTGAGTCTAGCGGGGAGGGTTTTCCGTGCCAATAGAAAAGCGTCGCCCGGTAGTGGATCGTCAACCGGCAAGAAGCTTTCTGGATGACAACCGGCGGGCAGAAGGCGCGGCTCAGCGGGACGGGGTTCTTATACGACTGGCGCGGCTCTGGCGAGAAGCGGGGCTCTTATGTCGATGGCGCGGACACTAACAGTGACCCGGGCAGTTACACCACTACGCGGCGGCGAGCTCGAACGGGGGTCTTGGTTATACCGCGGAACGGCTGGCACACGGGGCGTCGACGGCGCGGAATCAAGCACGAACGGGGGTCTTGGTTATACCGCGGAACGGCGAGAAACGGGGCTTCGTATTTCAGGAGGGCTCGGGCTCAAAGGCTGGCGGGGCTCTCGAAGTTCTGGCGGCTCGGTATGCCACAAGTCTTTCCGTATCACTCGAGTCTCTCTCAGATATCAAGTCTAGTCTCTTTCAAAGTTCAATTCAAATTCTAGAGTCCGCTACAAACTGCCCTTGTCTACGGGTAGGTAATTGACTGAGTAACAAAAAGTACACCGGGAGATTAAATACATGCAGCGGGAGCAGAAACAACCAAATAAAATCATGATGAGAGAGTGTCCAAGTTTGATGCCGCGCCCGCTGGGAACCAATGGTATATTCAGGATTGCGAGTCGTGAGTGAAAAGACTGCCTCCCGGAGAAAGTCCATGCGGGCGGGTGGGTATTGCGCCTTATTGCAGTGCAATGGCGTGCTGGTTGCCATGTCCCCGGGAGGGGGACACGAAATTCTTCCTTCATAATATGGCCTTGCCGCTGGTCGAGTTGAAGTCGAAAAGGCTTCCCGCTGAGTAGTTAGTCAACGGCTCGACAGCGGTCAAGTTCGTCTCGTCTTCTATCTTCAGAACCGTCTAAGTTCCAGGGAAAATAGGGAGAGCCGAGTCGCTGTTAGCGGCTCGCCACTCGCCGTTCGGGTTGTCCGCAATCAGCGGGAAATGCCCCCGGCAACTCGCCATGTCCTTCTCATCATTCTGACAGAAGCCGTTGGCTGGATAGCCGCTGGCTCCGCGGTGCTCCCGCTGGCAGTCGGTTATCCACAGCAATAAGATACTGCCCGCGAGGACGGGCATATCTTCTATTATCCTAGCCTCACTTCTCCCGCTGATAGGTCTCGAAAATCGATAAATTCCGGGCATTTCATGCCTAGCCGCTGAGCGGCCCTATCATCGCGCTGAACGAGAAGTGCGCCACTTTGATCTTGGAGGATGTCGGTGAAACGGTGCGTGTAGGTGTAGGCGTGAAATATACCGAAATATATAATCACAAAATCTAATCCAATACGACGTGTGTGTGTGTGTGTGTTCGGGGTGGCGGGAGCACGTATCGTCCCTCAGAATACTTGTGCAAGCTTCAATCAATCAAGGTCGCTACGTTTGAGCGGGACGAACTACTAGATTGTCTAGCGAGAACGTAGCGGGCAAAACGATTCGCAGCGGGAGAAGCGAAGAGTCACTCTTTCTGAGACTTCGAAATGAGAAATTCTGAGTCTAGCGGGGAGGGTTTCCGTGCCAATAGAAAAGCGTCGCCCGGTAGTGGATCGTCAACCGGCAAGAAGCTTTCTGGATGACAACCGGCGGGCAGAAGGCGCGGCTCAGCGGGACGGGGTTCTTATACGACTGGCGCGGCTCTGGCGAGAAGCGGGGCTCTTATGTCGATGGCGCGGACACTAACAGTGACCCGGGCAGTTACACCACTACGCGGCGGCGAGCTCGAACGGGGGTCTTGGTTATACCGCGGAACGGCTGGCACACGGGGCGTCGACGGCGCGGAATCAAGCACGAACGGGGGTCTTGGTTATACCGCGGAACGGCGAGAAACGGGGCTTCGTATTTCAGGAGGGCTCGGGCTCAAAGGCTGGCGGGGCTCTCGAAGTTCTGGCGGCTCGGTATGCCACAAGTCTTTCCGTATCACTCGAGTCTCTCTCAGATATCAAGTCTAGTCTCTTTCAAAGTTCAATTCAAATTCTAGAGTCCGCTACAAACTGCCCTTGTCTACGGGTAGGTAATTGACTGAGTAACAAAAAGTACACCGGGAGATTAAATACATGCAGCGGGAGCAGAAACAACCAAATAAAATCATGATGAGAGAGTGTCCAAGTTTGATGCCGCGCCCCGCTGGGAACCAATGGTATATTCAGGATTGCAAGTCGTGAGTGAAAGGACTGCCTCCCGGAGAAAGTCCATGCGGGCGGGGTGGGTATTGCGCCTTATTGCAGTGCAATGGCGTGCTGGTTGCCATGTCCCCGGGAGGGGACACGAAATTCTTCCTTCATAATATGGTCTTGCCGCTGGTCGAGTTGAAGTCGAAAAGGCTTCCCGCTGAGTAGTTAGTCAACGGCTCGACAGCGGTCAAGTTCGTCTCGTCTTCTATCTTCAGAACCGTCTAAGTTCCAGGGAAAATAGGGAGAGCCGAGTCGCGTTAGCGGCTCGCCACTCGCCGTTCGAGTTGTCCGCAATCAGCGGGAAATGCCCCCGGCAACTCGCCATGTCCTTCTCATCATTCTGACAGAGCCGTTGGCTGGATAGCCGCTGGCTCCGCGGTGCTCCCGCTGGCAGTCGGTTAAGTCCCGGCTGTCCGTAATCAGCCGGCGTGCTCTGGTAGAGCCTGCCGGTGATCCTGTTCGTCGGTAGAGTGGTGGCCGTCCTGAGTTCGAAGTTGAACTCAGTATGGTCCCCCGCTAGATCTTCTTCATGTTGGTCGGCGGGTGAGCGCCTAACCTCAGGGAGGTTGGTAGTTCCTCTTAGTCGCCTTCAGCACCTTGAGATAGTAGTTTCCCACTAAGTCTCTTGGCCCGGCAGTTTAGAAATAGTCAGCGGCAGAGTCTCGCACCCATGTTTAGGGAAACGTCGCTAAGCCGCTGCTACCCGTTGGTGTCCCACCAGCTTGTCGGCTATCCACAGCAATAAGATACTGCCCGCGAGGACGGGCATATCTTCTAGTATCCTAGCCTCACTTCTCCCGCTGATAGGTCTCGAAAATCGATAAATTCCGGGCATTTCATGCCTAGCCGCTGAGCGGCCCTATCATCTCCCCCTTTCTAGATTTCAACTCTCCCGAGTTGACGACTTGAGATCGCCCGCTAGAGATCTTATCCATCTTCCCGGGGAAGGGGACTTCAAGACAAACTTCTGTCTTGGAATAATTTTAGATAACGAACGGGCCGCCAGTGAGGCCCGGTCCCCGCTCGTCCCCTTTGGTATTTCATGAGAGAAAACCTTAACGAAGGACTCGTGGCGACCTATTTTTAGATCCCACTCTACCTCCGTTGACAGTTTCTGGACTCAACTCCTCGCCGCGGCCGGCGATGCCGTCACTTTCATTATGAGGCGTCATTCCTGCCTTTTTCGGAAGTACATCAAATTAGAGAAGCGCTCGAATCAAACTCTAACCCTGCGCTCTCTAAAGCCGTCCTATTCATCCGCAGTTTGGAATGTTTGGGATCAAAGAAGCCGCGGGGACCCCCCGCTTCCTCATTCAAATGTTTTTCTCGGAAATTTTCTCGAGAATCCCATCAGACATTCAAACTCCGACTCCTCAGGGTATAAAGAGTCGAGAGGTTTCTGGGTGGATTCCCCACCGATTCCCCGATTGGGTACCCCCTTGCCCTCTCTTCCCTTCATTTATTCTTTCTGTCTTTCGCCCGCCGACTGGATTTCTGGCGCCTTGCACCGGGGAGCTCCTTCTTTGATTATTTCGTGACGCTACATCCACGGAATGTCCTCCAAACCCAGCGGCGGTTCTGCCTCTCGCCCTGAATCTCGCTCTTCTCGTCGCGCCCCGGCAGCTTCGTCTCCACCGCCGCTTCCTCGAAAACAGCTTTCTGGACCTGGTCAGCCGCCCGCCGCTTCGTCTTCGAAGGCAGCCAAGCTCCCTCCACCGCCGCTGGAGTCTTCGAGTGTCGACTGGTTCTCCGTGTGGCGCGACAAGCCGGAGGAGTGGAAGACTCTGCAGGAGTTGCTCGTCCCGTCGAAACTCGCGAACTATTCTCAAGCGGGGGTCGGCAAGATGTTGCGTGCCATTCAAGAGCCGCTGGTGAGTTTCCACCGTTCAGCTATTCTTTCAGTTTTTAATTTCTTTCTAGAGAGAGCACCGGGCGATCTTGGGGGTTGCGCAAAAAGGCCTCGAGCCACCCCCGATGGCCCTCGCCATCAGCGTTCACCTCCAGAAGGCTATCCAGACGTACGACCCGGACGAACACCTGCCCGACGTTCAGGCCCTCCGCTATCGCAAGACTGAGCTCAAGCAAAAGAAGGTGCGTCCCGCCAATATGGCCTCTTGGTCGCACCCCCGCTGAACGTTTATTCAGCTATACCTGCCCCCGGTCCCGTCCAAGACCATGGAAGCTTTTCCCATACCGCCGCCGCCGACGACTCAGTTCTTCGTCGACCGAAAGACCAAAGCCGCCCAGGTGAGTTTTTGTTAACATTTTTCTCTCCCGGGCCACTCTGACTAGACGCTCTTTTAGTCTGCGTCTTCATCTGGCAAAGTTAGCGGCAAGGCCGCGACGGCCCCCAGCGACTCTGGAAAAGTCAGCGGCAAAGCCGCCACCGCGGCCGCTGAGTCGGGAAAAGTCAGCGGAAAGGCCTCCGCTAAGGTCAGTGACCATCGCCGCCGACTTATTTCCCTTTCTGATTCTTTCCTATAGGGAGAGGAGACGCCCCGCCCCAAGAAGCTCCCGGATTTCAAAAAGACGGTAAGCCCTTCCTTCTAATTCATTCTTAATTCTCCCGGCTGATTGATCTTTATTTAGACCACCGCCTCCACCACCGACAAGCCAAAGCCCGAGCGGGTCAAGGTAGTCACCAAGACCATCAAGGTCCCCGCCGACACCCCAGCCGCCAGTGGCAGCGGCACCAAGCGTAAGGCCTCGGGCGGCGCCGAGTCGTCTCCCTCAAAGAAGGTGAAGGAGGACAAGGCGGCCAAGGTTAAAGCGGCTAAGGCCCCCTCCCGTAGTCAGGTAGTTGTCGCCCGCTGCTGTCCCCAATGTAAGGCCGACATAGAATTAACAATAAACTTCTCGTAGTCCGTTATTAGTGTCCAAAGCTCCGGCGACGAGCGCGTTCCCGTCCCTGACTTCGAAATTTGTGAGTCGAAGCCGCCTCCCGCTTTAGACATTCTTATGCTGAAATCTTTCTTAGTGATAGAGACCAAGCCGCCCGCTGCTCGAAAGAGCAAGAAGACCAAGCCCGCCACCGTCGACACGGTGCCTTCTCTCAAAGGGTTGGGCACCCGCGCCGCCCAAATCGCTGCCTTGGAGGGCGTTGGTATCAAGCCAGCCAAGCCGGTGAGTTGTTATCAGCGGGGGATTCATCCACTAACATTTTCGCTCCAGCTCCCCGAGCAGCCCATCCGGTCAATGGAGCCGACCAAGAAGAAGAACAAGCCCCGCCCCGAGGGCGAGTTCAAGGTGCCGAACAAGGATGTCGTGAACAAGCTGTTCACCAACTATCCTCAAGCCGCCCGCCGCCAGGACCTCCCGTACGACGCCGAGAGGGAGCAGTTCGCCTTGGCCGCCCCAAGCCTCATCGGCAACCTCGAGCTGAACGTCGCCAATGTAAGGCGGTTTCTTTCTCCTTTTCTTATCTTTCTCAACTTTTTCTATCTAGAACGGCCCCCGCTGCTTGCGGTGTATTGCCTGCGGTAGCAAGTGCGAGTCTACCGGCGTCCCTGGCGAGTGCACGGCCTGCGCCAGCCGCAAGTCCACTAAGGACTGTACTTTCCTCCTCGACGGCGAAAAGCTCAGCTCCATGGGCTCCGGGTTGAAGCAGTGGGTCTCGATGACCCGGCCGGTAAGTCAACCACTACTTTCCTGTTTGGGCCTGCTGACCATTTCAACAGAGTGGTTCGACTTGAACGCAGATGTCAACGCCGCCGCCGCCACCTGCTTCGCTATGCAAGAAGCCTTCGAAAAGGCGCGCTGGAATCTGAACCAGAAGTCCTTCAAGATGCTTCTCTCGGTCTTGGTCACCCGCCGGGAGATCCAGCGGGAGGACTTCATCAAACGCTTCGCCGGCGAGACCCCCGAGGAGCAAGAGAAGAATATGGACCAGGTCTTGCGCATCGCTATGACCCAGGGGCTGACCGCTACGTCGACGATCCGGTCGAACCGCTGCTGGCAGTATTACCCTTCGAGGTCATCGACGAAGTCCCCATCCCCGGCTTCACGGACGCCTACGCCTTCTACGAAGCCAAGGACCGCCAGGACCAAAATGTCCCGCTCGCCTTCTACCTCATCCCGGCCGAGCCTGAGCTCTCAACGCCAACACAGTGGGTCGAAGTACAGGTAAGTCTCTTTCTTTCCTTACATCATTTTCCTGGGCCGCTGACCCTCCTTTTTCCATAGCCGGAGGACTGCGTGGACCTCTTCCACGACTTGAAGGGCGAGGACGACGCCGAAGAAATCCCTGACGGCTCGAAGGTCCGTCGACGCCTCTTCACGGACGGCAAGGGCCCGGTCAATCTCGACCCGAACGACGAGGACGGCAACGCCTTGCCCTACAGCTGGGAGCACAAGAGCGTCCCCGGCTTCTTCAAGATGCTGTACCGCAAGGGTACCTTCTTCGAGATCCCCGACCCGCCGCCACCAGAGCCGAAGCGCAAAGGCAAGTCCAGCGGGAAGGTGAAATCATCTTCCGTGGTTCACGACGACGCCGACGACGAGTTCAAACCCGACCCGACTTCCCAAGAGGAAGACATGGGCGAGGCCCCGGACGACCGTACGTCGAATTTTTACTTCTTCGTTCTAAATTCCTTGCTAAAGTCAACTTTCCCCGCTAGCCATGGACATCTCTCGCCCGCCGACTCCTGAAAAACGCCCGAAGGGCAAACAGCGGGCAGTCGATCCGCCCATCCCTTCGTCTAGCGATGAAGAGGAAGGAGAGTCCGGCGAGGTGGGTGCACCCGCTTTCGACGACTTCTTAGCTGAGTCGTTTGCACAGGACGAGTCCAGCGGCGAGGAGTCCAGCGAGGCCGAGGTACGCGGCAGCGTCCAGGGTGAAGCCGACGAGGAAGACGACAGCGACCTCGAGGAAGTCCAAATCCCCGGGACTGCCGATTTCGCAGCCAGCGGCGAGGAGGACCTTGGGCCAGAAGACGATGCAGTGGGCGAGGAAGATGTGGATGTCCATCTTCCCGATCATCCTGCTCCTTCGGGCGACGACGCGGTCGAGAGCTGAGCGGGTAAGCACGCTCCCCCTTTCTGGAGTCTTATCTCCCCGCTGACCACTTTGCAGCCTTTCCTCGTGGGTGGGCGGGCGGCAAGTAAGCAATTCGCCCGACCTCCCGCTGCCTTTGACTTCTTGCTGACTTCTTTCTAGAAATTTTTCTGTATTCCTAATCGCGGGGGCCGAGCGGCCCCCAATTTCATCAAAAGCTACGGGTACGGGTCCCATAATCCCGCTAGATGCGAAGGGTCTGGCCTGGTGGAATTCCACCCGCCATGACCCACCAATTAAAAATGAATTACCCCATAGTAGCATAGCATCGTGTACCGGCCAAAGAGCCGATGAAGCGCAAAAATAAAACTTTTTACGATGCTCCTTTTCATGTGTGAATTAACTTCTAAGTTCTGAGTTCCAAAGTCAGAGTCCCCGGCTAGATCTTCGTTTGTAAGAGTCTGAAGCGAGGGAATCTGGCTAAGTGCTGCGCCCGTCGGCTGAGTACGACTTAGAGAGCGAGCTGAACGTTGAACTTCTCGAGTTTTCAACATGCCGAGCGGCAACGGCGCTTATCACCGGGGTCATCAGATACCGGGGATTGCCCGTGGTACTTCTTCTGGTTGTCAGCGGCTGTCCTCGGACTCCACCGGGTGACTAGTTCCCCATTTCTCCCGCTGGTCTCGTAAGAGCGATAACGTAGAGTAGGACTGACCCGGCGGCCCGAGCCGCCCGCTACCGTACTTGTATAGTTGATAGGGGTAGATAGCCAAATCAAGTCATCTTTTCTTTCCATTGTCATGCCGCAGCCCGTAGGTGCAGTCTTAATCGACTACCATTTCTTCCCGGCGGTTAGTCAAGACTTTGTGCGCAAGATCTATACCGTGGTAGGCTGCCCTCAACACATTTCTGCGCCAAGTCCAACCAGCCGCTAGCCGAATCTCGTCTGCACGCCTTGTAGTGACGCCGGCGAAGATTGTGAATTTCTTCACTGGGGCTCGAAGTGCACTCGGTGCCGGGAGTCGAAGGTCCCCAAATGCTTGTTCGTCGGGGAGGATTGGTTCAAGTATACCTATCCCTCCTCAACCTTTCCGACACTTTTCATCTATCGCAGCGGTAAGTCCTGCCGCTCTTCGAATTCTCATCTTTCTTATTCTATTCAGGCGGCACGATGTACGACCTTGCATTCCTCGAACTCTGGTACCACTTGCGCCTCGGCGGCTTAAGCCCCGATATGTTTATAGGCTCGGTGGACGGTGAGCCCGCTGACTTCTTGCGTCGGCGGGAGGAATTTGCTGGCGACCTTCGTGACTGGGACATTGCTCACGACCTAAACCACGCCGCTCACTCCAGCCGGCGGCTGTATTTCTACAACATCCTGTCTCGAGTTTTACGCGAGTGGCGTACCCAAGATCGCTCGATCCATGCCCAGTGCGACGTCGACGCGGCTATCCTGCTCCATGATATCAGGCGACGGGACTCTAATGTTCTGACCGTCGTGCCCTTGGCCCAAGGCACGCGCCGCCAGACCTTCGAGCGGTAACCCAGGCTAGTAGCTTTTCCCCGTTAGGGTCAAATAAATCTCTTTGCCCGGTCGCAAGCCGTTATCGTGATGTCTGATTCCTTCTGAGCTTTTGGTCCGGCAGCCGGTGGTATTCACCCGTCGGCTATAGGTTTTACTTATAGCGGCCGGTGCCCAGTGAGTCCTTCGAGCGATGCCCGCCTTTTCTTTGGCAGCGACTTTTTACTCAGAACGCTTTAGGAGCTTCACCGGTCCCTCAGAGTACCAGCTCGTACTTCAAGCTCAATTTGTGGGTCTTTCGTTCTTTCTCAGTGTTCTCCCGCTGACGGTTGCCTCTTCTTAGCCGGAGTACGAATGCCAGTGCTGCCTCAAGAACTACCGCCATTGCATCTGGATCCAGTGGGGTGAAGCCTGCCTCAGCTGCATGTTCATAGGCCGCGCCGCCTTGTGCTGCTACACCAAGAAGTCCGTCTGGCAGGCCGAGAACAGCCGTCGTCGCGACACTCTCCTAGCCTCTCGGCCAGGTAAGTCTGCTTTCTATCTTTATACCGCTCAGCGGGGGTCTTAGTGAATTCTAGCTCCCTCCGCCGGACGGATCGCTCAGTTTGACTGGTACGCCCGGGCTGCCGGTGCCCGGCTCGACGAGAAGAGATACATTGATGTGCGTACTTGCACCATCCTCGCCGCCAGGTCCATGCTCGGCACCCTTGGGTTTGGCCAGCTACGCTTCTTGTACGGACTGTGGTTTGACGCGAAGGGGGCGGGCGTACGAAAGGAAATTGTAGATCTCCTCCGGGATAGGTTAGACGCTGTAGCCCTCCAGTCCGGCGCAAGGCTCCCGCCCGTCATGTTCATCGGGCCGTAAGCGTAGTAGGAAATATATTCCCACTGTCAAACGAACTTGCATCTTTAAAACTCTGTTTCAAGCTGCCCGATTAGGAAGGCTTCCTAGAAACCAAAGCTTCCTCGTGTTTTTGCCCAGCGGGAGCTCAGCACCTCGTTGGATATTCCACATGTATTGCGGATCTTCCGGGAGCATCGGGTGCAATGAGTCCCGCTGTCGATCTCTCTGTTTTTGGGTCTCCCGCCAGGTCTCAGAGAGATATTTAAGCTGGCGGGAAGGTCCCATTTGCTTCAGTCGTCTACTCATGTCTTTGCTGGAACATCCACTCTTCCCGAATGACCCCGTCGGCCCGCTCAGGGAGTACTATGTACGTTCCTGAACATTTTGCCTCGGGTAATTCCTCATCATTCGGCAGCCTGGCCGGGTATGCTCTGCGTGCCTCAACGCCCGTTCTCATTGCGAGTTTACTGAGTGGGGAGCGCCGTGCACCCGCTGTTACTTGCTGAAGCACAACTGCTCGTACACCCAGACCGCTGAGCTGGCCGATGAAATTGCTGCCCGCCGGCACCGTTTCAAAGAGGGTCCCGATCGTAAGTGACGACTTCTTTCTTATCTGTTGCGCCACAACTGATTCCCCGCTCGCTTCTAGCGGCTACGAAGGAACAGCTAGCTGCTTGGGACGTCCTTCATGAGGGGACCCTGGCGCAGTTCCCATTCTGGCAACAATACCATTCTGTAATCGTCGGGCGGAACGTCGCAGAGGCAGCCCAACGGCTGTCTTTTTACTTCGAGGCCCGCTTGGTTTTCCATCTTCTTCAGGAGGCCAAAACGGCTAATCTCCCGGCTGCGTATGTTGCTGTTATCCGCGAGCGGTTAGATTGGTCTCGCCAATAATCTTTTCCTGGATCTTCCGGCTAGGATGCGGGCAGTGTAGATACAGGCACATGTACTTTCGGATAGTTCGTTCCGATAACACACGCTCCCCGCCCATGTGAGGCCTTGGAAACATTTATTTCTTGGTAAAGATGTGCCCGCTGCCCTCAAATGACGTGCTAGGTGACCCACCTCTCCCCCTTTCAGAAATCTCAACTGTCCCCAGTTGATCGATCAGAGGAAATTCAGGTTCCCCGGCAGCAAATTTTCGTGCCACGGAACGATCGGGTGCGTTTGAAATATTTTTCTGTGCCACCGGCGGGTGCATCTACCATAAATGGTAATCCAAGTTCGGCCGTTGACCAGATTTCGTCCAAGATTATCCTTACGGCGTTAATTACGGCCGCTCGAGTATAAGAAGCAGCGGGCGGACGGGTATACCCCCAGCCTCGTCTACTGTCTTTACTCTGCTTCCTCTCAAAATGTCTCAAAACGATTACAACACCGTCAAAGCCGATTTCCTCAAGGCTATGGACGTTGCCCGCCAACCTCGTCAAGTATTCGCCGCCCGAGTCTCGTAAAAACCAGCTCAAGGACGTCGCCGAGATTCTCGTAAGAGGCCCCGGCTACATTGACCAGTCTCGTTTTGTTAACATTATTCTTTCGTTTGTAGGCGCGCCTTCCCCCGCTCATGCCTTTCATTTTGGAAGACAAGAGCGCGGTTCTTCGTGAGGCAATCTTCACCCTCGCGTGAATATTACCACTCCTTGTACGACCCGGATGGTAAACGGGACGTGGACCTTCCCCGCTGGGTACGATGCCCCTGCGGCGGATCACCAAGGCCATTCACGAAGACCGTTCCAAGAAGGCGATCCCGCCCGTCTCCACCGTTTCTTCTTCCAAGGGGACCCGGGTCGGTTTCACTGACTTTTATTGCCGTGCTCACCATTGACTCACAACCATCCCCCCGCTAGAAGAGTACTCGCGGGCGGTCTCAGGGTGAACCCGAGTCTCGAGGACGAGGACGAAGGCACCGTTCGTGCATCCATCGCCCGCTCTCACCACCATCGGTGCTGACGAGGTTCGTTCTTTCATTTAACAGCTGGCCTGTGTAGAGCTGACGATTGACACTTCTATCATCGCCGTTGGGTGTTTATTTACCCAGATGCTCGTTGACGATGAGCATGTCCCCGCTCCAAGGCTCCCCCTACCGGTCCCAAGGCTAAATCAGCCATGGCGGGCAAGAGGGTGCGGCGCGCTGTAAGTCGCACGTTATTTCCGCTTTAGCTTCTGTCGTTCATTTCAATCTTTCAGCATAGCCCGGCCCCCGCTAAGAAGGGCAAAGGCAACAAGCGCGCTCGCATCGACAACGTCCCGTTCCCACGAGGACTCCTTCCTCACCAACGGTGAGTTTTCCCGTCCATTGTCAGTGGTTTCCCGCTGAATGTTATTACAGCAACGGCTGAGTTTTACGCTTCGGCACCCGCTTCAGGTGCTTGTTGTCGATGAGGCCGCTAGCGTCGTCGAGATGGGTACCGAGTTCATGAGCAACCACCTTGCCTTGCGCAAGCGGATGTATTTCATCATGGTCGAGCTGGCGGTCATCCACGAGAACCTTCGTAGCTCTCTGGCCCGGCGCGAGCAGCTCCTCGACGAAGGAGAGAAGATCTCGGCTCGCCTTCGCGACTTCCCCGAGTCCCTCCTCTGCCGGCGTCGATGCTCATGTTCCCTGACTCGTTCCTAAAGAGCTCCCCCAGCGGGTCCCCCTTTCTTCAGAATCCTCGGTACTGGCTCAATCGTTTCGGACACCTCACGGCTCATCCTTCTGCTGGCCGCCACACACTCCCCGGGTGCGCAACCTGTTCGCAGCGCACTGGCGGGAGATGCAGACAATACAATTACTCAAGGACTTCGAATCCCGTTTCAAAATGTAACGTAGATATCGTAGCAGTAATTCATTTCCGCGCAGCGGCTTTCGTGGCAGAACGAGTCTTCCGTTTGAAAGGCAGCGGCTCATCCGTGTCAGGGTTCCTCTTCCTCTTCTTCTTCCTCGGGCAAGGCCTCCTGCAGAGCCGGCTCTTCGTCAGCCGGTCCCGCTGGGGGTTAACCTCACATTCCCGAATTGGAAGTCATCTCCAGAATAACCGTCTTCCTCCTGGACCATCTTTTCTAGCGTCTCGGCCGAGAGGTCAATTAAGTCGTGAATGTCAGCGGGCAGCTTGATAGAGCGCCGCTGCTCGAAGGGGACTACCCTGAACTGAGCAATCTTTGATTGAAAGACAGAGCCGTCCATCTCCGCTACGATATAACTTCCACCTTTCGTACGCCGGATGATAATTACTGGTCCCAGGTATCTGGCGGCCATCTTCGTATTCAGCGACTTCTCGACGGTCGTATTCCTGATGAGCACCAAGTCTCCCGGCTCGAAATGGTAATCTTTCGATAGTATGTTTATGTGCTATCTCATACCGGCGTAAATTCGCTCGCTTCTCGTCGGTGACCCGCTCCCTCATCTGTTCGACGTGAGTGGCGTGCTTAGCCAAAGCCTGGGCTCGATAGCCGATTAACTCAGCGGTTGTTAGAGTCCTGCCGGGCAGATGCACTAGCCAAGTCGCTTCTTCTATATCCAGCGGGAGGATTGGATGTGCGCCCGTTACCATAAAGTAGGGTGAACAACCCGTTCCTCGTCGAATAGTGACCCGGTCAGCCCACAACATCTGCGGGAAGACCAGTACCACTTGCTGGGATTCCCGCCAGTAGCTTTCCATAAGGATTGCCCTCATCGAGAAGTGCCCATTTTCGACTTTCCCGTTGGCTTGAGAATTATACGGCGAAACTCTAATATTTCTTATGCCGTATTTAGACTCAAGGTAGGCTACGGCCGCTAGGAAGGCCGGCGCATTATCTGTCACCAGTTCCTCCGGGCAAACCCACCTACAAATCACATCTTCAAGTAGGAACAAGGCCAGCGTTCTGGCATTCTCTGTTCTTTATCGGCCGCGCTTCTATGTAGCTGCTGAGAGAGCAGCGGGCGTCGACAACTTTATTGAAGCCGTTGGAAGGAGTGCCAACGACCATCACGTCGACGTGTACCACCTGGAAGAGCGAAGGGGTATGGGTAACAACGGGCGGGATCTTTAATAAAGTCCTTTGCCTCAATTGACACAATTCGCAAGTCTTAATGTACCAAGTGACATCCCGCTCCATCTCAGGCCACCAGAAGCGCATTTCTATCAAGGATTTTGGTAGCAAAGACGCCGCGATGAGCTAGGCTATCATGAGCCGCTCGCATCATATACATTTCGGTGTTCTTTGTCTACCACCAACTGGTGTGCGCTCCCCCGTTGTGGATTTATGATAGAGTTTTCCATCTGCATCCTCGAAGAAGCCGGTGGCGAATCGCAAGAAAGCTTTGTATTCTTTGTCGTTCATGCCATCCGGGCGAGCCAGGGTGTTTCGCCGCCATTCCCTCATGAGGAGCAGCCGCTCGTCCGCTAGCTTCGCCGCTACCGATCGTTGGTCTTCAGAATACGGTTCCCGCTTCGTCGGTCGTACTTCAATTCGAGGTCAGGGATCAGCGGCTCGCCTGCTGGCTTGTCGTCCCCCTTTGACTGAGAGAAGACTTCGAAAACGTATTCTCTACTAAGGCGGGTGTAAGCCCAGGCCTGTTCGGCGTCGTTTTCGAAGTCAGCGGCTGACCGAGCCTCATCTCCTGCCAATTCAGCTACCATATATCCACCTCGGGTGTCAATATCGTGCTTGAAATCCTCGAAATTCTTGAGAGGCGGCCAAGCACTACTTTCAGGATGAAGACCCGGCGGCTCGTTATTATCGAACTCGTCTTCTGGATGATCATACTCTGGATCCCCCGGCTGAATACGCCGGCGGGAGAGTCCATCTGGCCCGAAAGTCTTTGCCCGGTACATGCTTCAGAGTGAAATGAAACATTAAGATCTCCTCGATCCAGCGGTTGATCGTAGCGTTGGGTCCCATTCCCGGGTGATCCAACATGCCTTTGAGGTACTGAGCGTCGGTCTCGACGACCAGCTTGCGGCAGCCCAACAGCCAATATTGCATGTGGTCTAGCGCCCTCTTCAAGCCAAACAATTCCCGCTTGGGCTGAGAATACCTCGACTCCCGTTCGTTCAAAGGTATGGAGCTGAAGCGGGCATAGTACCGCTTATTCAGGTCCAAAGGATCCCGCTGGTACACATGCACTCCAACTCCAAGGTACGACGTATCAACCGCCAGTACCACTTCGGTGTCCCATTCATATCTTATAGGTCTAAGCGCGGGACATTCTCGCAAAGCCTTCTTCAAAACTTTCATGCAGGCGTCTTGGGGCGGGCCCCACTCGAATATGACTTCTTTCCGGGTGAGCTTCTGAATCGCTCAGCCTTGACCGTGTAGTCTTGGATGAACATCCTCATAACGCCCACAGTTCCCAGAAAGGCTTTCACATCGTGGAAATCCTTCAGCGGGCCCCCAACGCTCAATGACGCCGATTCTATCCTCATCCGGGCGCATGCCCTCGTATGAGCAGACATGGCCGACCACCTTAAAGGTTCCCCGGCAAATCTGCAACTTCTTCCCGCTTACAGTCGCCCCAGAATAGGCTAGCCGGGTAAGTACCCGGTTGCAGTCTACCAAGTGTAACCACACAAAGACCCTTATCAGCGGGTTCTCTGGGATGGTCTCGTACGTCCCGTCAGGCTTCTCATATCGAGTGAAGCCGCCGGCGACAGGCACGTCATCTATATACGGCCGGGTAACCGCAGGAAATTTCATCTCGCAGGATGTAGGTTACGTCTTCGTGGAAGATCGGCACCGAGTTGGTCCAACCCTGCGGCAATCTTACCAATCGAAGCGCCCCAAACGGAGTTTGGAAGGTCGTGTAATCTCGAGATTCCGGGTCAATCAGCCGGTGGTTGTACCCAGAATAAAGATCAAACGTGGACCCACAAGCCCTTCCTGCGAAATGTTCGGCTAGATCCGCGGCGCCGGGAGGCACCCCAGAGTGCGCAATGGTTACCGCGTTCAGCGGCTCCAACGAATGCACTAACCGAATTGACTTCTTATCACTCTTCAGAACTCCAAAGTACTTTGTGCGGTACGAGCCCGTTAGACGGTTCGTAGATATTGGCGTCGATACTCGCCCTAAGCACCTTGCAGACTTCTTCCAGCTGCCCCGGCGGGATGGGAATGTTTCTTTCCACCCAGACCTTATGTCTGCCCTTCACCGGGAACTTGACTGGCGGGAAGAAATCCGTCCTGAAAGTTCCTCGTTCACTGTCATCCCATGCTAACCGTATTTTCGTGTATAGATAACATGTGATGAACCAGCTTCATCTCTTCATCATTCAGGAACCCATCATTATGCAGTTCGTCCACTACCGCTTTCCTTTCCGCTATGTACCTCCCTACGGGAACGAACTCTGGCGGGTGAGGGTCTAGCGGGACGAGATTCTGCAGCGGATCCCCAATGATATTTCTTTCTATCCTGAACTCGGGAGGGAGCGGCTCGAGGACCGGCTTTACTTTCAGCGCTACCGGCTTATATTTCTTCGAGAACACCTCCTTCACCTCGACTTCAGGCGGGTGATCCTCGGGAACGATTTCCTCCATCAACACCACTTTCGTTTCGTTGTGTTCGAACCCGGGCACCACCCAGTCGGCGTAGTCACAGCACTGACAGCGCTCCCCCGCTGAATGCCGAGACCGCTCCTGTTTGAGCGACTCAACATCGGCACCGGCTGTCATGAACACAGCGGCTGGGTCCTTCAGTTTCTCTCTGACTTTATCCGTTATATTAGCTACGATGGCTACATAGGATTCGCCGACGTTCTTTCCTTCTGTCAGCTGCTCATTATATTCCTGAAATAGCTGAGCAGCGGGTTTGTCATCAACTTCTGGCATGGCAGCCGCTAGGTAGGCCATTTTCGTCTCGGCCATCGAAAACCCCTCTTCTCCAGATTTCATCAAAGCGCAAATTCTAGGAACATTATTCTCGTCCAGTTCTATCTGAACCGCTAACTCTCCTTGATGGTTAATCAACTCCTCGAATTCTGAAATTTTGTTCCTCTTCGCCGCTCGCCGGCGCAGCCGGTGGGCGCATCGTTTTGTACGCGCCGCACCTGCCGCCGCTGACCTCTGGGAAGGTAGGGACGACCACCCCGCTTCGAAGTGGAGGGGTCGGTCAGAGTCAGGAACTGGTTCCCGTCAGAAGTATTTTTGATACCGCTGGCGGTCAGAATTTCGAAGGGCCGCCCCAGCAGCACTTTGTAGGCCGGGTTCCGTATAACATGCACTTGTAGGTACACTGTCATATCGGCCGAACCTGAAGGGGACGTTCCTCGCTAACCCGACTGACTTTTCGGTTTGGCCCGTTGGCGCTCATCATGTGGATTACAGTTATCCGGGTCCCCAACTGACTCCCAGCTCGGTGGCTACCGACAGGGCCATGGACACTATCTGTGATCCACCATCCAGAATGCATATCGACTTCGGCGGCTCCATGAATGAGCGGGAAGACCACTCTCAGGGCCGCTGATTCTCCAGCAGAAGCTTCGGAGATCGCGACGAAGATTTCTCTCACCGGCTCACCATCGGCTACCGACTGCCAATATTGCACTGCCGGGTCGACAGTGATGAGAGCTCCCGCTGGCATGAGTCCATCGGCCACAGTTGAGACCTGAACTAATGCTTCGTAAGGGAGGTCCTCCAAGGCTACGCTGGAGGACTCATCATCTTCGTCGGCTTCTTTCTCTGCGTGGCTAATCAATTGCTCGAGGGTGACTCGAACAGCGGGCGAGACTCTCTTCTTCGAGAGCAACGCCTTAGCCTGACGCAGCAACTTCGGGCTGAGAGCGAACAGCCTCCCAGCGGGAGTGCTATTTCCAGGCTTCCAAAGATCTCCTTTATCAAGGATTCGACCTCCTCATCTTCCTGGTCCTCTACTGGCGCCTTCAACTCGTAGTTCTTTTCGTTGGGCCGCCGCCTGCGGATTTCCCGCCGGCCGAACTCTAGGTTCGTTGGGCCTTTTAGCTGGCTTGACCGGGGGAACGTTCCTATACGGAAGTTCCGGCGGCTGAGTGCCATTTTGTTCTTCTGTCTCCTCCCGCTCCCTTTTCCTTGGTCTCCACGATCGCCGGCTGTGCTTCGACAGCGGGCTTTCGTATCGTCCTCGGGTTTATAGGGCAACTTCGGCATCACAACTTCCATTTTCTTTCCTGCGGGCGGGCGTGCTTGTCGGTTCTCCGGGGGCTTATCCGCAGGTGGGTTTCCCCTTGGCCCCCTTCCTCGAACTCTCTAAAAATGCTCACCTTCGACGCTGTTCCCCGTTCGGGAAGGACCAGCCCCGTTGGAAGAGCGAGAGTTCGCTGAGACAGCCGCCAGCAGAATCGCAACAGCGTTGGCGTCGAATTGCGGCGGGGGAGATTGGCTTTGATGAGCCACAAGGGGTGGTTGAACACCCCCCTGATCCATGCGACTGGAGTTGCGTCACTTGCCGCTGGAGGTTTACTTGCTCAGCTCGCAAGGAAACCAATTCTTCTTCTCTCGGGTCATAGTAGAATTCCTCGTTCTGGCTGAACGCGGCTTGCGCGGCTTCCAGCTCCTGCTCGTCCATGTCAAGAACGGAGAGCTGAGCGAAGACAGACTGGTAGTTTTGCGCAGCGGCCGTGGGTTGGGCGGCCGGGCGGTACTCCTCTACCTGCTGCTTCTTGGACTTGTGCCCGTCTTTCGGGATTGGTATCCCATCGGGGAAACAGTCTCTGAACCCTACGACCTTCATCTTTCCACTCCCTATGTGGGCTTGCCGAATGAGACACTTATCTCTAAAATGCCCAAACTTGTCGCAATAAAGACACCCCTGATCCGCCAGGTTCCCTTTGAATTGCACGGTTGGCATTCGCGGGAAAGACTGGGAGTCAGCGGCGCCTGGGACCTCTGCCCGGTAGGGACTTATAGAAGGACTCCAACTCGGCCATCCTCTTCTTGGTCGCGGCGTCGATCTCTTTTAATTGGGAGGTCTGGTTATCCAGCCGCTCCATCATAGTGACGACCGACACCTTAATCGTCTCAAGAAGGGACTTGTTAGGGTCCTCCTCTTCTTTCTTTACCGTCACGTTTGGGTGAGGTAGTATGGACCGCCCGCTCGACGCCTTTCCGGACCCGCTGGCGTTCTTGGACTTGCTCGAGTATCCCCGGTCAGAGGCGCCAAAGAACTCAGAGTTAGCGGTCGAGCGTTTTGCGATCCTTTTAGCTTCGGTCATGACCTCGGCCAGCGTCCATGTGCGGACCTCTGGCTCGTCAGCATCATCCCCGGCAGCGGGAGGTTTCCGCTCGAGGTTCTCCAGAATCCGTTCCTTGAACTCAGGACTCAACTTGGAGAAGAACATCGGGAGAGCCTCCCGGTGCGAAATTAATTTCGAATCGAGAAGCTTGTTCGCCTCGACGTTCATGACGCCGCATTAGGCGCATGAGTTCGTCTTCATCGTCCCGGTCGATCCCCTCTTCCGTGAACTACGAAGCTGCCGGTGCAATTTCTGCACAGAGCCCTTCTTTTGGTCGACTACGGACGGGTAAATTTTCCAGGATTTCTTTCTTAAAGTCGTCGAACTTCTTAGAATACGAGGCGAATTGCCGCCACTCCTCGGCGGTTGCCTGAGCAGTATAGCGGCAGACAAACTCGTTCTTCTTGTCATCCGGCGTCTCATCTAATTCCATCATACGCTCCACATGGTCCAGGAAACGAACGAGTTCCTCCGGCTCTTCCTCTTTGAAGAGCGGGGCGTTTCCTGTCCCATGGTTCCGGCGCGCGCTTCTTTCCTCGAACGACAGGGTTGTTGTTGCCGTCGTCAGCCATCGGATTGTTTGAAGGGGTTGGTGAAGTGTTGAGTAGTGGTGAAGAGACAGACGAAAGAGTCGTTGACGACTGGGTAGCTGCACCGTCGGGCGTAACAGGTCTTGTGCCGGGCGGTTGAGTTGAGGTTTGTTGTTCCAGCGGAGCAGAGGGGCTCAACGACTGGGTTTGGCGGGTACGATAAGCGTGAGCTTGGGTTCGTCCGCGCAGAGAATAGAGTTCCCGGGCAAGAGCAACAGGCGGGCGGGAAGGATCGTCAGTCTCGAGCTCGAGAGCAGCGGCAGCGGCGCGTAGGCTAGTGTTGGTTGACCGAGGTTTTGGTGGTGGTGCTCTAGCGGATCGTCCTTCTGAAGCCACGTCTCTTCCGAAACTAAATGGCAAAATCTTCTATAGCGGGCCTGGAGCTATCGGCTCAACGGGCGGGTGTATATTCTATTCTCGAGTCAACCGGCGGATGGTTCGTGCTAGGTTATAGCAGCGTCCACAAGTGATATCTTTCGACTTGACACAAATATCTGTCACCCCTCGCGGTGGGCTCCAGATGAAACGGTGCGTGTAGGTGTAGGCGTGAAATATACCGAAATATATAATCACAAAATCTAATCCAATACGACGTGTGTGTGTGTGTGTGTTCGGGGTGGCGGGGAGCACGTATCGTCCCTCAGAATACTTGTGCAAGCTTCAATCAATCAAGGTCGCTACGTTTGAGCGGGACGAACTACTAGATTGTCTAGCGAGAACGTAGCGGGCAAAACGATTCGCAGCGGGAGAAGCGAAGAGTCACTCTTTCTGAGACTTCGAAATGAGAAATTCTGAGTCTAGCGGGGAGGGTCTCCGTGCCAATAGAAAAGCGTCGCCCGGTAGTGGATCGTCAACCGGCAAGAAGCTTTCTGGATGACAACCGGCGGGCAGAAGGCGCGGCTCAGCGGGACGGGGTTCTTATACGACTGGCGCGGCTCTGGCGAGAAGCGGGGCTCTTACGTCGATGGCGCGGACACTAACAGTGACCCGGGCAGTTACACCACTACGCGGCGGCGAGCTCGAACGGGGGTCTTGGTTATACCGCGGAACGGCTGGCACACGGGGCGTCGACGGCGCGGAATCAAGCTTCGAACGGGGGTCTTGGTTATACCGCGGAACAGCAAGAAACGGGGCTTCGTATTTCAGGAGGGCTCGGGCTCAAAGGCTGGCGGGGCTCTCGAAGTTCTGGCGGCTCGGTATGCCACAAGTCTTTCCGTATCACTCGAGTCTCTCTCAGATATCAAGTCTAGTCTCTTTCAAAGTTCAATTCAAATTCTAGAGTCCGCTACAAACTGCCCTTGTCTACGGGTAGGTAATTGACTGAGTAACAAAAAGTACACCGGGAGATTAAATACATGCAGCGGGAGCAGAAACAACCAAATAAAATCATGATGAGAGAGTGTCCAAGTTTGATGCCGCGCCCGCTGGGAACCAATGGTATATTCAGGATTGCGAGTCGTGAGTGAAAAGACTGCCTCCCGGAGAAAGTCCATGCGGGGCGGGTGGGTATTGCGCCTTATTGCAGTGCAATGGCGTGCTGGTTGCCATGTCCCCGGGAGGGGACACGAAATTCTTCCTTCATAATATGGTCTTGCCGCTGGTCGAGTTGAAGTCGAAAAGGCTTCCCGCTGAGTAGTTAGTCAACGGCTCGACAGCGGTCAAGTTCGTCTCGTCTTCTATCTTCAGAACCGTCTAAGTTCCAGGGAAAATAGGGAGAGCCGAGTCGCGTTAGCGGCTCGCCACTCGCCGTTCGAGTTGTCCGCAATCAGCGGGAAATGCCCCCGGCAACTCGCCATGTCCTTCTCATCATTCTGACAGAGCCGTTGGCTGGATAGCCGCTGGCTCCGCGGTGCTCCCGCTGGCAGTCGGTTAAGTCCCGCTGTCCGTAATCAGCCGCGTGCTCTGGTAGAGCCTGCCGGTGATCCTGTTCGTCGGTAGAGTGGTGGCCGTCCTGAGTTCGAAGTTGAACTCAGTATGGTCCCCCGCTAGATCTTCTTCATGTTGGTCGGCGGGTGAGCGCCTAAACCTCAGGGAGGTTGGTAGTTCCTCTTAGTCGCCTTCAGCACCTTGAGATAGTAGTTTCCCACTAAGTCTCTTGGCCCGGCAGTTTAGAAATAGTCAGCGGCAGAGTCTCGCACCCATGTTTAGGGAAACGTCGCTAAGCCGCTGCTACCCCGTTGGTGTCCCACCAGCTTGTCGGCTATCCACAGCAATAAGATACTGCCCGCGAGGACGGGGCATATCTTCTAGTATCCTAGCCTCACTTCTCCCGCTGATAGGTCTCGAAAATCGATAAATTCCGGGCATTTCATGCCTAGCCGCTGAGCGGCCCTATCATCTCCCCCCTTTCTAGATTTCAACTCTCCCGAGTTGACGACTTGAGATCGCCCGCTAGAGATCTTATCCATCTTCCCGGGGAAGGGGACTTCAAGACAAAACTTCTGTCTTGGAATAATTTTTAGATAACGAACGGGCCGCCAGTGAGGCCCGGTCCCCCGCTCGTCCCCTTTGGTATTTCATGAGAGAAAACCTTAACGAAGGACTCGTGGCGACCTATTTTTAGATCCCACTCTACCTCCGTTGACAGTTTCTGGACTCAACTCCTCGCCGCGGCCGGCGATGCCGTCACTTTCATTATGAGGCCGTCATTCCTGCCTTTTTCGGAAGTACATCAAATTAGAGAAGCGCTCGAATCAAACTCTAACCCTGCGCTCTCTAAAGCGTCCTATTCATCCGCAGTTTGGAATGTTTGGGATCAAAGAAGCCGCGGGGACCCCCCGCTTCCTCATTCAAATGTTTTTCTCGGAAATTTTCTCGAGAATCCCATCAGACATTCAAACTCCGACTCCTCAGGGTATAAAGAGTCGAGAGGTTTCTGGGTGGATTCCCCACCGATTCCCCCGATTGGGTACCCCCCCTTGCCCTCTCTTCCCTTCATTTATTCTTTCTGTCTTTCGCCCGCCGACTGGATTTCTGGCGCCTTGCACCGGGGAGCTCCTTCTTTGATTATTTCGTGACGCTACATCCACGGAATGTCCTCCAAACCCAGCGGCGGTTCTGCCTCTCGCCCTGAATCTCGCTCTTCTCGTCGCGCCCCGGCAGCTTCGTCTCCACCGCCCGCTTCCTCGAAAACAGCTTTCTGGACCTGGTCAGCCGCCCGCCGCTTCGTCTTCGAAGGCAGCCAAGCTCCCCCACCGCCGCTGGAGTCTTCGAGTGTCGACTGGTTCTCCGTGTGGCGCGACAAGCCGGAGGAGTGGAAGACTCTGCAGGAGTTGCTCGTCCCGTCGAAACTCGCGAACTATTCTCAAGCGGGGGTCGGCAAGATGTTGCGTGCCATTCAAGAGCCGCTGGTGAGTTTCCACCGTTCAGCTATTCTTTCAGTTTTTAATTTCTTTCTAGAGAGAGCACCGGGCGATCTTGGGGGTTGCGCAAAAAAGGCCTCGAGCCACCCCCGATGGCCCTCGCCATCAGCGTTCACCTCCAGAAGGCTATCCAGACGTACGACCCGGACGAACACCTGCCCGACGTTCAGGCCCTCCGCTATCGCAAGACTGAGCTCAAGCAAAAGAAGGTGCGGTCCCGCCAATATGGCCTCTTGGTCGCACCCCCGCTGAACGTTTATTCAGCTATACCTGCCCCCGGTCCCGTCCAAGACCATGGAAGCTTTTCCCATACCGCCGCCGCCGACGACTCAGTTCTTCGTCGACCGAAAGACCAAAGCCGCCCAGGTGAGTTTTTGTTAACATTTTTCTCTCCCGGGCCACTCTGACTAGACGCTCTTTTAGTCTGCGTCTTCATCTGGCAAAGTTAGCGGCAAGGCCGCGACGGCCCCCAGCGACTCTGGAAAAGTCAGCGGCAAAGCCGCCACCGCGGCCGCTGAGTCGGGAAAAGTCAGCGGAAAGGCCCTCCGCTAAGGTCAGTGACCATCGCCGCCGACTTATTTCCCTTTCTGTATTCTTTCCTATAGGGAGAGGAGACGCCCCGCCCCAAGAAGCTCCCGGATTTCAAAAAGACGGTAAGCCCTTCCTTCTAATTCATTCTTAATTCTCCCGGCTGATTGATCTTTATTTAGACCACCGCCTCCACCACCGACAAGCCAAAGGCCCGAGCGGGTCAAGGTAGTCACCAAGACCATCAAGGTCCCCGCCGACACCCCAGCCGCCAGTGGCAGCGGCACCAAGCGTAAGGCCTCGGGCGGCGCCGAGTCGTCTCCCTCAAAGAAGGTGAAGGAGGACAAGGCGGCCAAGGTTAAAGCGGCTAAGGCCCCCTCCCGTAGTCAGGTAGTTGTCGCCCGCTGCTGTCCCCAATGTAAGGCCGACATAGAATTAACAATAAACTTCTCGTAGTCCGTTATTAGTGTCCAAAGCTCCGGCGACGAGCGCGTTCCCGTCCCTGACTTCGAAATTTGTGAGTCGAAGCCGCCTCCCGCTTTAGACATTCTTATGCTGAAATCTTTCTTAGTGATAGAGGACCAAGCCGCCCGCTGCTCGAAAGAGCAAGAAGACCAAGCCCGCCACCGTCGACACGGTGCCTTCTCTCAAAGGGTTGGGCACCCCGCGCCGCCCAAATCGCTGCCTTGGAGGGCGTTGGTATCAAGCCAGCCAAGCCGGTGAGTTGTTATCAGCGGGGGATTCATCCACTAACATTTTCGCTCCAGCTCCCCGAGCAGCCCATCCGGTCAATGGAGCCGACCAAGAAGAAGAACAAGCCTCGCCCCGAGGGCGAGTTCAAGGTGCCGAACAAGGATGTCGTGAACAAGCTGTTCACCAACTATCCTCAACCGCCCGCCGCCAGGACCTCCCGTACGACGCCGAGAGGGAGCAGTTCGCCTTGGCCGCCCCAAGCCTCATCGGCAACCTCGAGCTGAACGTCGCCAATGTAAGGCGGTTTCTTTCTCCTTTTCTTATCTTTCTCAACTTTTTCTATCTAGAACGGCCCCCGCTGCTTGCGGTGTATTGCCTGCGGTAGCAAGTGCGAGTCTACCGGCGTCCCTGGCGAGTGCACGGCCTGCGCCAGCCGCAAGTCCACTAAGGACTGTACTTTCCTCCTCGACGGCGAAAAGCTCAGCTCCATGGGCTCCGGGTTGAAGCAGTGGGTCTCGATGACCCGGCCCGGTAAGTCAACCACTACTTTCCTGTTGGGCCTGCTGACCATTTCAACAGAGTGGTTCGACTTGAACGCAGATGTCAACGCCGCCCGCCCGCCACCTGCTTCGCTATGCAAGAAGCCTTCGAAAAGGCGCGCTGGAATCTGAACCAGAAGTCCTTCAAGATGCTTCTCTCGGTCTTGGTCACCCGCCGGGAGATTCCAGCGGGGAGGACTCATCAAACGCTTCGCCGGCGAGACCCCCGAGGAGCAAGAGAAGAATATGGACCAGGTCTTGCGCATCGCTATGACCCAGGGGCTGACCGCTACGTCGACGATCCGGTCGAACCGCTGCTGGCAGTATTACCCTTCCGAGGTCATCGACGAAGTCCCCATCCCCGGCTTCACGGACGCCTACGCCTTCTACGAAGCCAAGGACCGCCAGGACCAAAATGTCCCGCTCGCCTTCTACCTCATCCCGGCCGAGCCTGAGCTCTCAACGCCAACACAGTGGGTCGAAGTACAGGTAAGTCTCTTTCTTTCCTTACAATCATTTTCCTGGGCCGCTGACCCTCCTTTTTCCATAGCCGGAGGACTGCGTGGACCCTCTTCCACGACTTGAAGGGCGAGGACGACGCCGAAGAAATCCCTGACGGCTCGAAGGTCCGTCGACGCCTCTTCACGGACGGCAAGGGCCCGGTCAATCTCGACCCGAACGACGAGGACGGCAACGCCTTGCCCTACAGCTGGGAGCACAAGAGCGTCCCCGCTTCTTCAAGATGCTGTACCGCAAGGGTACCTTCTTCGAGATCCCCGACCCGCCGCCACCAGAGCCGAAGCGCAAAGGCAAGTCCAGCGGGAAGGTGAAATCATCTTCCGTGGTTCACGACGACGCCGACGACGAGTTCAAACCCGACCCGACTTCCCAAGAGGAAGACATGGGCGAGCCCCGGACGACCGTCACGTCGAATTTTTACTTCTTCGTTCTAAATTCCTTGCTAAAGTCAACTTTCTCCCCGCTAGCCATGGACATCTCTCGCGCCGCCGACTCCTGAAAAACGCCCGAAGGGCAAACAGCGGGCAGTCGATCCGCCCATCCCCTTCGTCTAGCGATGAAGAGGAAGGAGAGTCCGGCGAGGTGGGTGCACCCGCTTTCGACGACTTCTTAGCTGAGTCGTTTGCACAGGACGAGTCCCAGCGGCGAGGAGTCCAGCGAGGCCGAGGTACGCGGCAGCGTCCAGGTGAAGCCGACGAGGAAGACGACAGCGACCTCGAGGAAGTCCAAATCCCCGGGACTGCCGATTTCGCAGCCAGCGGCGAGGAGGACCTTGGGCCAGAAGACGAATGCAGTGGGCGAGGAAGATGTGGATGTCCATCTTCCCGATCATCCTGCTCCTTCGGGCGACGACGCGGTCGAGAGCTGAGCGGGTAAGCACGCTCCCCCCTTTCTGGAGTCTTATCTCCCCGCTGACCACTTTGCAGCCTTTCCTCGTGGGTGGGCGGGCGGCAAGTAAGCAATTCGCCCGACCTCCCGCTGCCTTTGACTTCTTGCTGACTTCTTTCTAGAAATTTTTCTGTATTCCTAATCGCGGGGGCCGAGCGGCCCCCAATTTCATCAAAAGCTACGGGTACGGGTCCCATAATCCCGCTAGATGCGAAGGGTCTGGCCTGGTGGAATTCCACCCGCCATGACCCACCAATTAAAAATGAATTACCCCATAGTAGCATAGCATCGTGTACCGGCCAAAGAGCCGATGAAGCGCAAAATAAAACTTTTTACGATGCTCCTTTTCATGTGTGAATTAACTTCTAAGTTCTGAGTTCCAAAGTCAGAGTCCCCGGCTAGATCTTCGTTTGTAAGAGTCTGAAGCGAGGGAATCTGGCTAAGTGCTGCGCCCGTCGGCTGAGTACGACTTAGAGAGCGAGCTGAACGTTGAACTTCTCGAGTTTTCAACATGCCGAGCGGCAACGGCGCTTATCACCGGGGTCATCAGATACCGGGGGATTGCCCGTGGTACTTCTTCTGGTTGTCAGCGGCTGTCCTCGGACTCCACCGGGTGACTAGTTCCCCATTTCTCCCGCTGGGTCTCGTAAGAGCGATAACGTAGAGTAGGACTGACCCGGCGGCCCGAGCCGCCCGCTACCGTACTTGTATAGTTGATAGGGGTAGATAGCCAAATCAAGTCATCTTTTCTTTCCATTGTCATGCCGCAGCCCGTAGGTGCAGTCTTAATCGACTACCATTTCTTCCCGGCGGTTAGTCAAGACTTTGTGCGCAAGATCTATACCGTGGTAGGCTGCCCTCAACACATTTCTGCGCCAAGTCCAACCAGCCGCTAGCCGAATCTCGTCTGCACGCCTTGTAGTGACGCCGGCGAAGATTGTGAATTTCTTCACTGGGGCTCGAAGTGCACTCGGTGCCCGGGAGTCGAAGGTCCCCAAATGCTTGTTCGTCGGGGAGGATTGGTTCAGTATACCTATCCCTCCTCAACCTTTCCGACACTTTTCATCTATCGCAGCGGTAAGTCCTGCCGCTCTTCGAATTCTCATCTTTCTTATTCTATTCAGGCGGCACGATGTACGACCTTGCATTCCTCGAACTCTGGTACCCACTTGCGCCTCGGCGGCCTTAAGCCCCGATATGTTTATAGGCTCGGTGGACGGTGAGCCCGCTGACTTCTTGCGTCGGCGGGAGGAATTTGCTGGCGACCTTCGTGACTGGGACATTGCTCACGACCTAACCCACGCCGCTCACTCCAGCCGGCGGCTGTATTTCTACAACATCCTGTCTCGAGTTTTACGCGAGTGGCGTACCCAAGATCGCTCGATCCATGCCCAGTGCGACGTCGACGCGGCTATCCTGCTCCATGATATCAGGCGACGGGACTCTAATGTTCTGACCGTCGTGCCCTTGGCCCAAGGCACGCGCCGCCAGACCTTCGAGCGGTAACCCAGGCTAGTAGCTTTTCCCCGTTAGGGTCAAATAAATCTCTTTGCCCGGTCGCAAGCCGTTATCGTGATGTCCTGATTCCTTCTGAGCTTTTGGTCCGGCAGCCGGTGGTATTCACCCGTCGGCTATAGGTTTTACTTATAGCGGCCGGTGCCCAGTGAGTCCTTCGAGCGATGCCCGCCTTTTCTTTGGCAGCGACTTTTTACTCAGAACGCTTTAGGAGCTTCACCGGTCCCTCAGAGTACCAGCTCGTACTTCAAGCTCAATTTGTGGGTCTTTCGTTCTTTCTCAGTGTTCTCCCCCGCTGACGGTTGCCTCTTCTTAGCCGGAGTACGAATGCCAGTGCTGCCTCAAGAACTACCGCCATTGCATCTGGATCCAGTGGGGTGAAGCCTGCCTCAGCTGCATGTTCATAGGCCGCGCCGCCTTGTGCTGCTACACCAAGAAGTCCGTCTGGCAGGCCGAGAACAGCCGTCGTCGCGACACTCTCCTAGCCTCTCGGCCAGGTAAGTCTGCTTTCTATCTTATACCGCTCAGCGGGGTCTTAGTGAATTCTAGCTCCCTCCGCCGGACGGATCGCTCAGTTTGACTGGTACGCCCGGGCTGCCGGTGCCCGGCTCGACGAGAAGAGATACATTGATGTGCGTACTTGCACCATCCTCGCCGCCAGGTCCATGCTCGGCACCCTTGGGTTTGGCCAGCTACGCTTCTTGTACGGACTGTGGTTTGACGCGAAGGGGGCGGGGCGTACGAAAGGAAATTGTAGATCTCCTCCGGGATAGGTTAGACGCTGTAGCCCTCCAGTCCGGCGCAAGGCTCCCGCCCGTCATGTTCATCGGGCCGTAAGCGTAGTAGGAAATATATTCCCACTGTCAAACGAACTTGCATCTTTAAAACTCTGTTTCAAGCTGCCCGATTAGGAAGGCTTCCTAGAAACCAAAGCTTCCTCGTGTTTTTGCCCAGCGGGAGCTCAGCACCTCGTTGGATATTCCACATGTATTGCGGATCTTCCGGGAGCATCGGGTGCAATGAGTCCCCGCTGTCGATCTCTCTGTTTTTGGGTCTCCCGCCAGGTCTCAGAGAGATATTTAAGCTGGCGGGAAGGTCCCATTTGCTTCAGTCGTCTACTCATGTCTTTGCTGGAACATCCACTCTTCCCGAATGACCCCGTCGGCCCGCTCAGGGAGTACTATGTACGTTCCTGAACATTTTGCCTCGGGTAATTCCTCATCATTCGGCAGCCTGGCCGGGTATGCTCTGCGTGCCTCAACGCCCGTTCTCATGCGAGTTTACTGAGTGGGGAGCGCCGTGCACCCGCTGTTACTTGCTGAAGCACAACTTGCTCGTACACCCAGACCGCTGAGCTGGCCGATGAAATTGCTGCCCGCCGGCACCGTTTCAAAGAGGGTCCCGATCGTAAGTGACGACTTCTTTCTTATCTGTTGCGCCACAACTGATTCCCCGCTCGCTTCTAGCGGCTACGAAGGAACAGCTAGCTGCTTGGGACGTCCTTCATGAGGGGACCCTGGCGCAGTTCCCATTCTGGCAACAATACCATTCTGTAATCGTCGGGCGGAACGTCGCAGAGGCAGCCCAACGGCTGTCTTTTTACTTCGAGGCCCGCTTGGTTTTCCATCTTCTTCAGGAGGCCAAAACGGCTAATCTCCCGGCTGCGTATGTTGCTGTTATCCGCGAGCGGTTAGACGTTCTCGCCAATAATCTTTTCCTGGATCTTCGGCTAGGATTGCGGGCAGTGTAGATACAGGCACATGTACTTTCGGATAGTTTCGTTCCGATAACACACGCCTCCCGCCCCATGTGAGGCCTTGGAAACATTTATTTCTTGGTAAAGATGTGCCCGCTGCCCCTCAAATGACGTGCTAGGTGACCCACCTCTCCCCCTTTCAGAAATCTCAAACTGTCCCCAGTTGATCGATCAGAGGAAATTC